>VYZV01042791.1:214960-254518 GCA_013401275.1 Pandion haliaetus
GGCGAGCTGACCTCAAGCCCCATCCCCTGTTCCCCTGCGCCGCCGGGGGGAGGAGGTAGAAAGCACCGGGAATGGAGCTGAGCCGGGAAGGCGGGAGGGGTGGGGGGGAGGTGTTCTGGTGTTTGGTTTCCCTTCCTAATACCCTTGTTTTTTATTTGATTTGTAGTCAATTAAATTGATTTTGTTTCTTCCCCAAGCTGAGCCTGTCTTTTGCCCGTGACCATAAGTGGGGAGTGATCCCTCCCAGTCCTTGTCTCGACCCACGAGCCTGCCTTTGGATTTTCTCCTCATCGCAGTGTGGCCAGGTGCGGGGGTGGGGGGTGAGTGAGCGGCTTCGTGGTGTTTTGTTACCGGCTGGGCTGAAACCTAAACCATGACAAAAGCCTTGCCCACTACGAGGGCATGGAAGGAGTGTCTTTTGCAGGGCAGAGAACAGACAGTGTACAGCATAGTCTACTCACCAGCTCTAGATAAAAACCTAGTACATTTATTTTAGTTGTCTTTCAAGGGGGGACAGTTAACTCCATGACATTAAAAAAGCACCTCTAAAGTTTAGAGGATGAAGAGCTTCTATCACGCTTGACCCTATTCTTGTCACCAAATAACAATGGTGCATTTCAGGATCTCTGCAGGGCTTGGCAAAGCAAAGAGTTTTTCAGCTGATGAAAAGGGGAGACATTTCTGTGAATGCCACAGAATCATGAGCTAGAATAACCTCATTGAATTTTAAGGAGAAAGTTAGTATTTCAGAACCTTCTTTTCTTCTTTTTTTTTTTTTTTTTTAACATGGATTCCCCACAGCGTTTCTTGGACAGCAGAGATTCTTACGAGTAAACTGCTAATGACAGCTTTCTTTGACTAGGCACATGTGGGCAAGAGTTTTTGGCATCCAGGGTAGGCTGGCAGTGTGGTACTCGACTCCCCAGCCCTGACACACAATAGCTCCAGGGCCAACATTTCTGCTCCCTGACACCGAGCTGGCATTGCAACTGGAGCTGCCTGCCTGCTCGTGCTCCTGCCGATGCCCCCGCCCCCCCATGCTGCACCCCATCCTCTGAGAGCAGCCTGCGGAGGGGACCTTCCCTTCACCTCTCCCGCCTCCCACCACCCTGGTGCTGGGCCATTGCCCCAACACCGGCAATCCTTCAGGTGCTCCAGCCTATGTAGGGTGGGTCTTAGCAACGTGGACCCCTCTGAGGATTTCTGATCTGTTCCTCGCTCTCCTCAGCAGGCTGGAGAAGAGTATTAAGTCAAGGTGGAGGCATTTAAAGCATGAAGCTGGGGTAACTACTGGGTTGCTGGTGACTTCAGGAGGGGCCTGGGAAGACACATGCTGGCTGCCAGGCTCTGGCACCATGGACGTTATTAGTTTTCTTGCCACCTTGGCAGAAAACAGAGCTTTCTTCAGAGGCAGCCTGCAACAAATTCCTCCAGAGCCCAGGGTCTTCACAAACCTTGTTTCCATTAGGGATGAAATGTGTATACGTTAATTAAAGAACCGGCTCCTAAAAGGCAGCTTTAGCTGAAGAGCAGGAGAATGGCCCAGCCCCAGTAATACCATCCTGTGCTGCCCTGGCGGGGGCTGCGATGTCAAGGGCTCTATCCTGGTCTGCACTGGAGAACAGCTGAGTCCACGAAAATCAGTCAAAATATTCTCACTGAAACATGTAAAGCATGTACCTTGGTCTTTCATGTATGAGAACCTGTGGTTATTACATTGCTTTTTTGATGGCCATCTTATTTTACATCAATTATTTGAAAAGTATCATTCCTCCAGCAGTAATACACCAAGTCCTTTCTCTTCTGCGTGCCATTTCTCATAGTTTCAGATCAAAAAGCTTTTGCGATAAGCAATGATTTGTTACACGTACATTACATGCTGATGTGAAGCCTAATTTCTCTGCAGCGCAGAGAAGAGGTGGAATAGTTAATATCCCCTCACTCTGAGAAAGGCTGCAGAATAATAACACGGGAAGCTGAAATAATCATTCTGCCATCAGTTGTTCCCCCCTGGGCCTGCCCACAAGAAGTCATATGGAGAACTGTTAGAGGCAGGCATCGCTGAAGATTGCCTGCTAATTTTATTCCCTATAACATGATCTGTTTATTGAGAAGATGCACTCTGTCTTCTCTGCTGTGATTCAGAAGTATCTTAATCTGACGTGATTTCTTTCATTCTCTCGCCTTAGTAATTAATATTGCTGCATGAAATCTGAGACTTACTCTTTATTGGGAGCAATATATTATGAAGTGATTGTTTTTGCTCAAGAAAACATAATCTATACTTTATTATTAACTCTCTAAATTTGCTTTTCTTTTATAATAATAGCATTGTCTCGGGAGATGGTAGTTAAATGTCTAGATTTTTGTTCTTATTGCAAAAGAAAACTTAAGATGGGAGCAAGAATAGTCTAGAAAAGTATAGTTTATATAATTATTTAAATACAGCCTTTGTTTGAGTTTGAAACAGCTTCCCAAAGATGAGTGTCTGTTGATAACCCTATTTATGAGATACCCAAGGGACAGTGGCTCTAGCTCACTTTGCAGAATGGCTGGTTTTCCTTTTCTTGTTTTTCTGTTCTATTTTTTTATGTTCAAACTGAGTTTGGCCTGAGTTTCTGAAACTTGAGTGCCTGAAGCTCTGAGCCATTTCCTTGGAACAAAAATCTGACTCCAAGTTCCTCAGTTTGAGTAAGCAGTACCCGGAGCTGCATACGCTTCCAGTGTTTAGAAGCAGCTGGCCAGTGATCAGCATTTAACCTATTTACAGATGCATTCTCAAACCGTGAACCAGAGGCTTTTTTCTCACTGTCCTGCCTTTCTCTCTTCTGCTTTCCCCTGGGGTTGTGGGTCAAAGCAGATATTGCTCCCTCATCCAGCAGTCTTTCTCATTCCCACACATCCCACACTGGCAGCAGCAGTAAATGAAACATGAAATCTTGCCCCAAATGCTGTTTTAGTTACGTGACAGGGGCCACGCTTAAGCAGTCAAAATGGAGAGCAATTGCCTGATTACACAGTAAAATTGGTTGTTGATAAATCTTTCTTTCCTCTGGCTCCTTTCTTTCTATTAATGTCTCCTTCCCCCATTATTTTACCCTCATTTTCCTCTCCAAATATATAACTGTTAATAGGATATTTGAATGAATAGGACACTTACCTAGGATGTACTTTGCTTTTGCTCGTAAGTCTGCTGCAGCTGTGATTTTCAACATCTAATCTTTGCTGTGCTTCAGTTCCCTGTCTGTAAGGCAGGGCTGGCATTTCTCTGTAACACAGGGCCATTGTAATTGTAAAACAGAACCACTTAAAGCAGACAAGTGGTTCAGGTACAGTTCTGGTGAGGCCCTTAAAGAACTTGGATAGATTAATGGAGTGGTGTGGCCCTGTCTGCTAGCCAAAAAGCTTTTGGGAGACTGCCACTCACTTCATCTGTACTACCTGTAACAACTAGGGAAAAGGGGCTGTGGAGGTGTGTGTGTGTATTCATGAAGACAGACCATACAGAGGTCTTCACAAAGCGGAAAAGACCTATGTCTTTAAGCACAACAGTGGATAGCCCTCTGTAGAAATCTGCCTGTGGGTATGGATGAAGACAGAATGATTCTGACAATTTTAAAAAATTGCTTTTGACAAAAAAAAATAATTGTGAATTCCCCAGCTCTGGCTTATGGATGGTGGAGGAGTTTTGCAGAGGAAATGTTGTTTCCCAGCAAAAACTGAATGATGCTCTGCAAGCTCTCCCAAAGCCCTGTCTTGCCTCAAGATACTCCTTCTAGGATGGACATTTCTCACCCAAAGGAGTGTTAGAAGGCCAGCAGGGCCTGGGTCTAAAAAGGCTTGCCTAGGCTGACCATGTAGAGAGTAAAATGAAAGACCTGAGTATCAATGTTGGAAGAAACAACTGAGACTCGCCCAGTGAAAAACTGAGTTGAGCTTGTAGCCTAAGGAAACCCATCACCAATCAAGACTGATTCATGGGTCAGTTCCCTGGGCTGGGTAAGTCTCTGTCACGGTGAGTTGTCCCCTGCTTCACTTGAGATCAATACAGTCGTGTGCCTCCTCAAAAAAAACCCCTTCTTTCTTTCTCAACACTTCTGACACACCTAACTGCACACTGTCACGTCCCAAAGTTGGAGCGACTCAGATTCGTGGATTTCCTTTGTCGGAATTAAGCTGAACCGACACCAGGGGAGTTCAAACAACAATCAACATTTATTCAACCTAGCTAACCTTGCCCAAGTACAAGTGAATTTATCAATATGAACCTTGCATCATGTCTTTTAGCCACTGTTTGAAAAGAGAAGAGAGGTGTAGAAAAAGAAGTGGAAAAAGGAACAGACGGGAATCCCTCCCGTTGAGTCACGAGGTTCAGAGTAGACCCCCTTGCTTTCTGAACTCCTTCTCAGAGAGGAGCCCAGGGGCGGCTAGATCCACTCCTAGTCTCAGACTTGGTCAACGGTTTATGTTTCAAAGGATGGGGTGTAGGGACTTGTGGAAAAGAGAGAGGAAAAAGAGCGAGAAAGAGAGAAAAGACAGAAATAAAGACAGAAAGAAAAGGAAAAGAGAGAAGAAAAGGGAGTCACCAGTCCTGGGTCCAGCGTTGGTCCAGCCAGCGTAGAGATCCAGTTCTGGAGGGCGCGCGCCGAGCATTCATTCTTCCTTCTTTTATAGTGTGTTAGTCGGTGGTCTCGACATGCGCAGTTCACGTTCCTGGGCTTCTCTGGAATCAGTCAGTGAGCTTGGGGGGGGGTTCATTGGGGAGTTGCCTCTCTTTACTTGCTGGCATGACCGCTTAAGATAGAAGAACAGTCCCATCCTCTTCAGAGCCCTCTCTTCCGGGCGCATACGTTGTGCTCCTTCTCATGGTCACTTAAGATAAGGAATTGCAGCCTTGGCTTCTGTGCGCATACGCTGTGGTCATTTAAGATAAGGACTCCCAGCCTTGGAGAAGTGAGGTCCCAACCTCCGCGGGGCCCTCTTCTCCGGCCACATTGTCCTGTTCACACAACTCAGCGTTTTTACAGAGGCATCTTTTCCACCAAAGTTCTTTAATGAAAGTTTGAGACAATGCCTATAATTTGTCAGGCTGTCACACACACACAAGCAGTTGTTCTTCAACATTTGCAGCATGTTCTGCCTAAACATCATAGTGGCAACACCAGGGACTTAATATTTCAGCCAATCCAGGAATAAATTACTGTTCAGGACTATAAAAAGGGCAAAGATAGATGGTTTAACAAAACATGGTATAGCTCTGTCAGCCTTTTGGGAAAATTGCTTGGAGAGTAACCAGCAATATCCATGTTTTTCTTGACCTTAAGAGTCTTCCTGGGGCAAAATTTTTTCCTCCTTTGTTTAGCTCTATGTCATTATTTTAATTTGCTTATTGTCCCTAATTTTCCTTCAGAACCAAAGCATTTTGCATAAATGATGGCAGGGCAAATAATAATGAAACTGTATTTTGTGGGACATACACCCTAGCGAGCTAGGGATTGCTCTCTAGCTGTGTATTAGCACTGTAAAATGGTTTGCCACATGACTGTGTTGGCTTAAATCACCCAAGAGTCTGAGGAAACAGGAGGAAAGGGGGGGAAAAGGCCCCTCAATTCTGGTTCAGTCTCCCATTGAACCTGCAGGAACTCATTCCTCAATGGTCCAGAGAACAGAAACAGGGAAGAATGTGAGGGCTCTGACGGATGCTAAAAACTCATCTTCCCTCATGGAAGGTGATCAGCTAAGGGACCGGACTCGTGCATTACCTGATGATGAGCTTCTAAATGTAACGGAGTGATTCATGCGAATGGTTTGTTATCAAGTCCTTTCTCCATATATCAGAATGGATTGATCTTGCTTTTCAAAACAGTTTTTTGACTTATACCACACTGTACAGGGATTATTGTAAGGAAGAATAGGACATGCCTGAACTCATGCAGATCCATTGGCTCAGCACAGTGAAAACCCGCCACACTTGTGTCAAGAGCACGGCCAAAGTGGTAACAAGTGCGAGGTTGCTCCAGGAGCAGATCTCAGTGGTGTGCTGGAGAGGAGAGATCAGAGTGAGGTCACGCGGTGGAGGTGGAGTTACACCCGCAGCCATGCCACATGGTCACTTGGCTACGCAGGTTGGCATAACTTCTATGGGACCTCATTTCCAGGATGAATGTTCTCAACAAGAAATGTGAAATTTGTGGAAGGCAGGCAGAACTGGTGTAACCAGCTGAAGTCTTAGAAAATATCAATGAATATTCATGCAAAAAATTTTCATTGTTTCGCTTGGCCAAAAACCTTGCTCTGACTTTGTTGTTCGCCTTGTTGAGAAAAATGGGTTGCAGTAAGCACAGCTTTTCAGACCACAGTTTCCTACATTTGTGTCATTCTTTGGACTTGTAATTAAATATTGAAGAGACAAAGGAGACTTGGCAGGCAGTCATACTCACAGCAGTCTAATGTCATATAGTTTCACTGAAAGAAAAATGTTCCGAAACAGATGAGATAATGTACTTAACTTTGAAAAAAAAGTCACTAAGCACTCACTGGACAAATACTCTCATAACATTTTATCATCAGTACAAGAAAATCAATACTTCTAAAACTTCTGACTGTGGCAATGGCAGCTGAAGGTCCGTCTTAACATTAAACCAGATTTTAGTAGTGCCATTTTGAGTTTTCAAGGGCCACTATTTTTCTGTTTCTCTCCAACCAAATTAGGCTCAAAGCAGTGGGAGGCCAGCTTGCAGACATCTCTTGAACAGTGTATTCCTTTTATGCAGTGATAAATAAGAGTTTTTTCAGGTTCTCCTAGCTTTTGGTGAAAGGCTGTCTTTTCTTCTCCTTCCGATTATGATTTTTAAAAGAATCTCCAATAAAGCTGTATAAACAGAACTGCAATAATTATATCTGTCTTGGTAAAAATAAAGGGTTGCTCTCTGCCTTTCCCAGGAGAAGGGATAAACTCAGTGCTTTCCTAGAAGCTTTTCATTATTACGCATCCATGTATCCGTGACCTCCCATTTGCCTTCAACTGAAGATTGCTGAGAATGAAAGAATTAATAAATTAAACACAAATTTTTAAAAACTTTGCAACTACTTGAAATGCTCCTTCTGCAAGCAGCCCCCAGATAAAACACTGTGACAGGAAAGTTCTCTCTTACATTCTATTCCACTTAATTGGTGCAATTCTTCAGACCACTTAATCAGGGAGTGAATAACTCCAGAAGCTTAATTCTAAGTAAACATGACTTATATTTGCATAAAACTTTTGTCCCTGGGATTCAACGAGTTTGTGTTCCTGCTAGTTTTATGCCTTTTCTCAGAACTGGTTTCCTTCAAACGAAAAAGATGTGCTTCCTCATTCCTAACTGCAGGAACCAGTCTGACCTGCACAACCTCACGCAACTCAGCTGATGTCCCTACGGCTAAAGGCTTTCCCAGTACAATTCTGCCTCATCCTTTCCATGCTAAAGGCTGCCTTCCAGGTAACACTAGGGAAAAAGCCAACTTCTTCCTCCTCTTTTAGATCCTCACTAACCTGAGAATCACTTAATGGCTTGTTTGTATGTTTATGCTGCATGAAAGTTAAACCACTAAAAACTCAGCTGAATAGGACATCACTTACACCGAAGCTACTTTTGCGACTTTTTCATGACTATAAGATCAATTTCTTGTTTCGGCAACATCAATTAATACCACTCCGGCCAATGGAAGTGGCTACAGTTATTAATGTGTCTCCTGTTTTCTTCTGATTATGCAACCTGAAAGTCTTTTATTTTTCTTTAAATTACAGATATTTCATGTCTGGACTCTCAGTTGCATCAAGCTGAATGCTGCACTATGACTTGTCAGTCTTTTCATGAAGAAAAGGTTGCTTCTTTGGGGAAACAGGGACAGCTGTGGCTGTTGACCTCTCTACAGAAAGGCAGACAGACAACAAGATCCTGCTTTGTACTAAACCAGAGACAAAAACCTAGGTCTCAGATTTATCTCAGTGGATCCAGAGGACATGGACCTCATTAGAACAACTCAGAAACCCTGACTCTGACAGTCTTCTATCTCTATACGATGCCTCTGGTAGAACTGATGTACTGTGTGAATTATTTTCTCATAAACCAAATCTAAATTTGAGCTGCTTATACCCTATCACTTAAAGTGTCATCTGAAGAGAAGACAGTGTTTGTGTGACTTCTGCCATAAATGAAAACAAAACAATACTCAGATTCCCATAGCCAAAATGACACGCAGTATTTGTAATACTCAGCAGTAAGGAAAACTTTATTTCCTCATTTTCTCCTGTCTTCTCTGATTCAGTAAATTCCGTTTTGGAAGCTAATCACATTAAGTAGCTTAACTTATTATAGGCATGATGGCAGGCAAGCACACATAAGTCTAATAGCCAAATTATTCTCTTGGGAGACAATCCACTGTGTCAGCTAGTGATCAAATGACCATTTATATTCACAATGCTATATACAAAATGATTTAATTTCGACATCTAATTTTTTTTTAGCCATAAATGATTATGTGATAAACAAATCATTTGGAACCTAAAAGAGTGGTATCATTGTAAATGTCTCTCCGTGTCTCAACTTACTTAATAAGAGATGTTGAAAACCTGAGAAGCTATGACCCAAAATGGTTCCCTCAGCTGCTTAAGAAAAAGAGAGGATACAGGATATCTTTACTACATTTTCAAAGGCACATATAAAGAGGGAACACTGTTATGCTGTTCTCTGTCCTCCCTGAAGTTGTACTCCAAACATAGGTAACTATATTCTTGCTTTATACTGTAAGCCTCGTTTTAAATAAGCAGCCCAAAGAACCAAGAGCTTTTATAGTGAGCCTTTACTTTGTGTTCTTTCTCTAAAATAAATAACGCAACCTCTTTTCTGCATAAGATTTCACATTTATAGCAGAAGAAGGCATCCTCTTCATGGGACACTGCAGAACTGATTGATGTTTTGGAAGTAAAGAACACAAAGTTTCTGTGAATTCTGGGATAAGATATTGTAAAATAGCATTCTTTCTTAGCCATTTCTTGGTTAAATAAAACATAATCTCTACTAAACACTTGCAGCACTTCTTAAGTCTAATAGACAACATTTGCCCCTAAATCCCAGTCTCAGTGAGAAAAAGATCAGTCAGTACGGGTCACACATATGAAAATCTTTTGTGGGCTTCGGTTAGTATCCTCATGTTCACATACAGCGAGAGTTGAACATCCTTGGGATTATTAAAGGTAAACAGGAGAAGCAGCTATAGAAAGACTCATGAAAATTCTTAAAACAACCGAAGGTGTTCTTGAGATACTAGCACTTCTAGAAAACATTAAAGAGAAACATGTGGGTCTTTCTTCAACCCAGTCACAGATTTCATTCAAAACTTTAGTTAATTTATCTCATTTGTCATCTCTGAGCACAGACAGTATCTGTGGTCTTTTTTGCTGGCTCCCCTTCAGTTGTAGCCAATGCTGAATGTCTGAATACTGATGCAGATTTTGGATAGCACTCGGCTGACTCCCAGGGTGTGAAGAACCTCCTGTTTCCCCAGCATACAGCTCTCTACCATTTGCACAACTGGATCCTCATCTTCCTCAGGAAAATCTCACTGCTCTACTTCCAGATACCCCTGCAACAGCTCCCTTGCTCCTCTTGCAGATGCCTGGCTCTCGTGGGGAGCTGCCCTGCCAGCACCAGGGCTCAGTGCCAGCAGTTTGGGTGCTTTTCACCTTCACAGGTGACTTCACAGGTCCTCTTCACCTTTCTTTCAATGTGGCGGCCAGAGCAGCACCGAGCCTCACACCAGCCCCAGTGAACAATTCCTGGGTACGACTATGGGAGTTAGTATGGACCAGGGAGTCCATGGACAGCCTGCCCACAGCCAGGCTACACAGGGGAGCCAGGGCTCAGGGTTCTCGGTGGGCTCAGGGTTCTCTGTGGCTCCTGGCCCCAGAGCCAGGGGACAGTCACGGATAGGTTTGATTTGCTAGTATGCATCCCACCTACGCATATTGGCTTTCAAGTAAAAAATGCCATAGACTTTGGGTCTTTTGTCTGGTATATATAGGCACTGAGCAGACAGGGATTTTTGTTTCTTTTCTTTGTTTGAAACTCTCCACAGAATTTGAGGTTTATGTACCCAGAGATGCATGATAATAAAAATATAATTTTATACTTGGTAGCAGAATAATGGGTTCCTGCCTTTTGTTCAGGTCACTGTCAATTTGTCACATTCTTTTTTTTAAAGGCCAACGATATGGCCTTCATGCAAGCAGCAAGTCACCCTGATGCCATTAAAGTAAACAAGAAAACAAATAAAAGCTACATCTGTCATGTTGCCTAAACTATATTCATGAGAAGGGAAAACAGACCATAGAAGTGATTATATGTATCAGGTATCTGATGGCCTATGCTGTCTTTGTCCTCTGAATTAAATACTTTGCTAGAAAGGGGACAATACTGCATACAAAAAGAAGATTATCAGAAAAGGAAGTATGCTTCGCTTTTTGAGGGTCTGCGCTTTTTTTTACTTAGGCTTTTTTCTTTTTTTTTTCTTGCTACTATCTTCAAGGTAGATAAATATGAAATTTACTGACCTTCATAGCAATAGCAAGTATTGGCACATCTCTTTTAGAATATGCCTTGTTTAGGCTATCTGAGACTGAGCTCCTGAAAAAAACAGCTATCTATCAGCTATCCTGAAAAATGGGTAGGGCTACCTATTACAGGATAGATGTTAGATAGCTGTTAAGTTAGATTAATCACCTGCTGAAGACACCTTACTCTTCATTGCCTGCAGATGGATCCTAGATAAAATGTGTAGTCTAAACACCTGGGGTGGGCTTCAGTTGCTTAAATATCAGTTCTCAAGTTATTTCAACTTTTTCGGGTTCCCTGGAAGGACAGTGTGGGGCTGGTAGAGATGACCTGGGAGTGCTGGATCCATATATTTTCTGAAGTAGCAGGTAGGTTAGGGTGAGGGTACCCAAATAATGCTGGATATTTGTGGCTTTGTTATTGATGAATGCCATGGTTAGCGGAGGGGAGTATTCCCCTAGTTTCTCCCTGCATGTTACTGGGGAATATGCCTTGATAAGAGATCTACAGCTCTTGAAATTTCAAGTGAAAGACAAGAAAGGCAATGTAAGTTGCTTTTTGGCTGTTTCAATGCAGAGAAAAGGCTTTTATTATATATGTGATAAAAAATAAGCTTTAAGCCACAAGGAATTATGGCAACTTCAGGAATTGTTCTTAGCAAGCCCTGTAGCTCTGGGTAACATCCATTGAGCCCTACTGTTGTGACAGCAATGAGACCAGCTGCAGGGGATGTGTGTGTATGTGTCTATAAATTGTGGTAGTTCTCTGGCACCACTGTAACTACAAGAACTCCAGATTGGTGAAGTTCTTGAGTTTCCAGTTCCTCTTTCAAGAACACAAGAAATCATTTTTAAATCTGACCCTTTGCTGGAGTGGTGACACTAGTAGTATCCTGCTGATCAACACTTTTGTTTCTGGAGTCCCTTAGTCATGTACGCTTTGGCTGTGGTATCCACTAAGACTTCTTATTTACACACTAGTATGGCAAGTCATTCGTTTAGCTTTAGACATAAAATTTCTTGCTGGGTTTTGTTTTCTGATATATCAACAGAATCTTTTTGCTGTATCACCACAGAAACAAGACCTGCTTTGGGTGTAGGTGTGTGTTTATACACATATATGTGCATGTAAGCAAGCATGTACCTTTGTGTACAAGTGTGTAAAAATCCTGGAGGGGGGAAGGCAAGGCACAGAAATAAATTATTCCCTATCACAGCAGCCCAGTAATTCAAATGGCCAGGAAAATCCCCACAGCTGGGTGGTCAATCACTTAGCACACTCCTCAGCCTGTAAGACCCAGAAGATAATATGAAGTCTGCTCCCTCCCCAACATGCATGGGGAAGAAAAAGTTCAAGGAATAGGAAAATTAAAGTTTTTTGTTGTCAGTACCATTTTCTGTAACTTTGTATTGGGTTTCTGTGGCAAGGTTTTGGTAGTGGAGGGGGGTTGCAGGTGTGGCTTCTGATGAAAATTTGTTAGAAGCTTCCACTATGTCTGACAGAGCCAATACCAGCAGGCTCTAAGGCAGACCCACTGCCAGCCAAGGCCGAGCCAATCAGTGATAGTGGTAGTGCCTCTATGATAACATATTTAAGAAGGAAAAAAAGCTGTGGGGCTCAGAAGATGGCAGCTGGAGAGAGGAGTGAGAACATGTAAGAGAAACAGCCCTAAAGACCCCAAGGTCAGTGAAGAAGGAGGGGGAGGAGGTGCTCCAGGTGCCGGAGCAGAGATTCCCCTGCAGCCCGTGGCGAAGACCATGGTGAGGCAGGCTGTCCCCCTGCAGTACGTGGAGGCCCATGGCGGAGCAGATATCCACCTGCAGCCTGTGGAGGACCTCATGCCGGAGCAGGTGGGTAACTGAAGGTGGTTGTGACCCCGTGGGAAACCCACACTGGAGCAGGCTCCTGGCAGGGCCTGCAGATCTGTGGAGAGACCAGCCCATGGAGCAGGTCTTCTGGCAGGACTTGTGACCCTGTGGGGGACCCACGCTGGAGCAGTTTGCTCCTGAAGGACTGCATCCCATGGAAGGGACCCACGCTGGAGCAGTTTGTGAAGAACTGCAGCCTGTGGGAAGGACCCACGTTGGAGAAGTTCATAGAGGACTGTCTCCCATGGGAGGGACCCCATGCTGGAGCAGGGGATGAGTGTGATGAGTCCTGCCCCTGAGGAGGGTGAAGTGGCAGAAACAATGTGTGATGAACTGACCACAAGCCCCATTCCCCATCCCCCTGCATCGCTGGGGGGGGTAGGTAGAGAATTTGGGAGTGAAGTTGCACCTGTGAAGAAGGGAGGGGTGGGGGGAAGGTGTTTTGAGATGTGGTTTTATTTCTCATTACCCTACTCTGGTTGATTGGCAATAAATTAAGTTCATTTTTCCCCAAGTTGAGTCTGTTTTGCCTGTGATGGTAATTGGTTAAGTGATCTCTCCCTGTCCTTATCTTGACCTAGGAGCCCTTTATTATATTTACTCTCCCCTGTCCAGCTGAAGGGGGGAGTGATAGAACGGCTGTGGTGGGCACCTGGCATCCAGGCAGGGTCAACCCACCACAAACTTTATTCATGCTTCTGCATTTCTGATGTAAATAATGCTAGTGATAAAAATGAGAGCAAACAAAATCAGGGGGAGGGATAGCTGTGGAACAAACCCAGTAGTATCTCACAAAACATGTGGCAGGAAGATGTATGTGGTGAAAGTCTTCCTCCCCCTCCTTTAATTCTTCAACTGCCTAATATTGCCCCTGAATATCCTTAATACACTCATAGCTCATTTTTTGTAAGTGAGTATCTACCATGTGGCAAAACTCCGACAACCTCCGCAGAGCTTTAGTGCTGTACCCCATTGCAGACAGCTTCACGGGCTGTGGCAGGGAGCTGTGCACCTAAACAGGGACAAGTCCTCAGCCATTGGCGGCTTCTGCCTTACAGATCTCTGAAGTGCTGGGTAATTCAGCTCCCTGTCTGATAATCATGTTTTGTTTGATATAACTTCTTAATTATACCATGAGTATGTGAGGAAACTGCTCAATCTGTTTAGAGTGTGGAGATTAAAATTAAAACTGTCTCAGTTTTCTCTGTTATTGTGTGGGTGTCAGTTCAACAAACTAATATGGAACAGACAACTATCAACTGAGATGTCAAAAAAGGCAGTCATTACAGCAGCTGGAAAGGCTGCTATTGACTTTATTGCTGAAGGAAATGTTTGCTTAGTCTGTGTCTGCAGGTAACAATGAATCTATTAAAATAAACTCTGGATTCATTTCCTGGCACTTCACATTCCTTGAATGCCTAATCTCTCTGTAGTAAATGGAATTGTCGTTCGAGTTGCAGGGATGAAACATGAACAGGTCTCCAAAGATATGTATTTTTAAAATCATGTTTATTAACAGGAGCAGTGAAGGAACCCTTGCCTCTTCTATTTACTATTTTTCTGATCAGCCAGGAGCTGGTGTAAAGATTTCAGATCTGCAGTGTTTCAGGAAGCCAGTTATTGCATGATGACTGCTGCTTTGGTGTTCCTGGTATGTATTAGATTAAGAGGAACAATTGCTTCTTGGGTTTAATCCTTCAACCTTATCATTTTGGAGGCAATAGCATGTTAATTCAAGTAGAAAAAGTGTGGATAGTAATTTTATTTACCTGCTTCATGGAGGAAAAACTGCTGTTCCACAGTGAGGCTTACCCATGAATAAGGAAGAGAGGGGCAATACAAGAACTGTCAGTTTATTTTGGAGCATCACCTGGAAGGCAAATAGGCCATATCCTTGTGTCAGCTGGCATTCAGCAGGATTGATTTCATTTATGCTTACTGGTTAGTAGTTTGAATTTTATTTCGTGTAAGAATGAGATCTAATTATAAGGAGAAATACCAAGTATCTCATCAGAGATGCCAGATGTTCTCAATATAAGTTGTATAACTAGCCAAACCTCTTGCTGCTAAACCACCTCAAAAGTACTGGACTGTGCTTGCTGCAGTATACTTTAAGTCTGTATCTTTCCTCTCATTCTTGACAAACAGCTGTTTGTCTGGATAGTTCTTCTAAATGACTACTGGAATATGAGAGTTTTGGATGTAGCTTGTATTAATAGGACGTAAATCTTCCAGAGATGTGAAATTCATACTTATTGAGTTTTCTGTAGTCGTTGAGAATGAATGGCTATTCCAGAAAATGTGCAAGCAGCCAAGAGTATCCATTTTATTACTGTCAAAGTGCTGCCAGCACCTTGAAGCGCAGAGGTGCAGGGTCACAGCTCTGCGGACTGTGGAGGAGGAGGAGGAGGCAGCCCCTACAGAGGCACCCTGACCCTGTTATGAGTCATCCCGGCTGCTTGCTGGAGAAGTAGCAAGAAGTGTGACTTGGGTCCTGCAGGGTTTTTCCTCCGGCTGCTGCTTCTGCCTCTCTGTCAGGGCTGCTGCTGGTCTCTGGCACCAGCCCCGGCTGCCCACTGCTCCCCCACAGGTGGGGGTCACAGCAGACAGGCAAGGTGAATGATCACTTACCTGGCTGTCTTGAACTCTGTGGGATGCCCTCTGAGGTGCTTCTGCTGCGTTCCAGTCACCATTTTGGGATGCTTTCCAGTTAAATGTGGCCTTTTACTTCCATGCTGCTGTGTTTAGCATTTCAGTTTCAGCCCTTGATAATGACTTGTCTGGGTACTAAATTGGCAGTGGAAGACTGGATTAGTCCAAATGTATTTCTTTCTAATCAGAAATCATCTTGAAGTGGGATCTGGTGCATAGACCATTAACCAGCTTTAATGACATGAGGCCCGGTCCAGCTCCTTACTTGCTGTGGAGTGTCTCTTGTACATGTTGTGGTTTAACCCCAGCTGGCAACTAAGCACCACACAGCTGCTCACTCATTTCCACCCCACCCCAACCAGGACACCAATTTATTTTTATGATTTTTCCGGTAAATCCTAAGCTAGTCCAGCTCTTAGTGATTTTTGCCACACATCCAAATTAATTCCTCTGTGTGTGTCCAAGTCCTGCCAAGTGGAAATGCAGGATTGCTAGCAACAGCCTGTAAAGCTCCCCATCGCCTCTCTTTCATGGGCCACTTCAAATGTTGTGCTATGTGTTTGCTGCTGTCCCTTTGGCTAATACCATGAGGAGCCCCTCTAGTGAAATAGGCATAAACAACTACAAATTGACTTTCAAGTGGCTGTCAGACACCTAGAAACCCACAGCTTCTGTTTAATGGAAGCACAAAGCCAACACTGCAGAACTCTGAAGGCAGCCAGAGTTACAAATGTGGACTGATGTAGCTATTCCATTGAGATAAAAAAACACTGTATTCAGAGCCAGGCTTGCCATCAGGCTCACTGCAGAGCTCAGTATTTCTGAGTTATAATTCAGAGGATTTAATCCTTCTGAAGGAATATTTGTATGATCACAGAGAAGAGAACCTTTTGCCTTCATTATAAGATGTTATAAATAGCTCCCCAGAAAAAAGGAACCTTTGCTACATCCGTGAAATCTAATAAATGTAATATTTTAGTCTTTTTGACGCAGCATGACTTCAGCCACTGATTAGATCTGTGTCCTGCCTATGCATACTTAGAACACAGTGATAGAGATGGACATGCTTTCTCAGTTGAAACAGTATCAAGTTTTCTTAACACTAAATTCTTTATTTTAAGCATGTGGTGCAATAAGCTTTTATTTGGTTTATCTTAATTGTTAAACCAAACATACAGAATATGTGCCAATATCTTGCCTTATTCCTTTTTAAAAGTCTCTTGGAACATTAATCTTTCCACTGACCATGTCTGCAGCTTTCCTCCTGAGCTCAGCAGGAAAGCGAGATGCCCGCTGAAGGCCTTGTAGGATCCAAAACTGCATGTTTTGAAAATGTTAGCTTTACTGAGGGCTTTCTCTCATGAATTCTTATTGTGAATATAATTATCCTGGGGAAAAAGAGAAACACTGAGGGGCTGGAAAATAACAAAATCATAATCCTGCTTTTCCAGCAGTGCTCATAAAACTGAAGTGAGAAGGAAGCCTATAAAACAACTAAAAGAAGCATTTCATTACTGCGTTAACCCTTCTTACACATTTTTTTTAATCTACTGGATTTTTTCCCAATCACCATAATGTAAAAAAAGTCTCAGAATGCCAAACACTCTTGCACAAGCTGATGTGATTTTATATACCACTTTACAACTAATGTGTTGCACAGAAAACCCGCTTTATAAATTCAAGGAAATATTTTGCATTTATCATTTCTGATTTGTTGATACCCCCTTGTTAAGTAGCATAGACTTTTCAATCCATTATGTTGTTAAAAAAAAACAAAAAACACTTTAATTCAGAATGCAGGTGAATATATAGCCTTTTCACTAGTCTAGCTGGACTGGTTTCAGGTCCTACTTTAACTTGATCCATGGCAATTTGCTCTCATAGCTTCGGATATTGGCTATTTCTAGAAGTGATTAGGCAAGAATGTTTTCTTTGGGAAGGCATTGTACTTAATGATCCGAAAATTCTTCCTTCAAATATGTATACTCAGCCTCCTAAAAGAGTATGTTAAAGGATGTAATGTAGCCATAACAGTGTTATTCTTTCTTAGTGTTTGTTTCTCTTGGCTTAACTATTAACTCTTTCCAAACTGCAACAAAGAAAAATCTGCTCTGCATGGAATTAGGGTTGACACAAGCTGAGTACAGTTGCTGGGTACTTTTGAGGGAGGAGAAAGTCATGCTACCCATTTTCAGCTTACATGAACTAGCCATGCATGCATAACTTCTGTTCCGTGACCAGCGCATGACTGAAAAAAACCAGTGTAGTTTCTCTGTGCTTGTGAGTTGGGGATTCTTGGCAGCTTGTAGTGAGGAAAGCTGAAGAACCAAGAGGATATGTGACTTAATGTTCCTGGAAATCTGTACTAGTCAGCAATCAAAAGAGGATCTTCAGACTCATCATTCTGTACCTGAAGAAAAACCTGACTGAACTTTTATGAGTGCTAATTCAGGGACTTTGTGGCACTTCAGTACAATATTTTTTCTTTGTGGCCAATTCTGCAGAATGTTCCTATCTGTGTGATGCTTTCATAGGACAGCCCTGTATTAATATATGAATATGGAGTTAGGCTGGCTCTGATGCTGTCCAAGTCTATACTAATGGGAGTACAAAGTGGGGTGAAACCTTGGCTGTCCAAAAAACTCCTGCTCCATTCCAAAACTTTCATTGACTTTGCTGGAGTCAGACATTTCACACACAAATACTCTAGTTCCTTGAACAATATACTGTATCTAGCTGTAGGGGGACATAAGGCTTCCAAAACCCTTAGGTGTTCCAAGTAGCAATAATGATTAGATAATCTTGATTTACTGTGCTATAAATTAGTATGGAATCTACAATATTCTGTGATATATAAATGCTCAGCCTATGTAGTTTTTCTGTCACTGTTATAGCCAAGGAAACATTGCTCACATCTTTAATTCTGTAATGTCTCCCATGCCTAAGAAACAGTAGTCATTAAAAAAAATTAACTACAAATCATGCTCTAATTTTGCAAGAAAACATGGAGTAGCAGACCTCACTCAAATTTTGAGAGATGGAGCTGTCTCTTGCAAGAGTGACCTCTTTGGATCTGTTGGAAGATCTACCTAAATGAAATCCAAAGTAAAATGGGTTATTGAGGAATGCTACTTTCTGCTGATAAGCAAAGCAGCTTCAACATGTCGCCTGATAGAAGAAAGAAATGAGGAGAGAATCATGAAAGCTTCAGAGAAGGAATCTCAGTTTGGGCTTTGGGGCAGGGGCTGTGGAGGACAGCCCAAAGCACATCGTAGAGCTGACCTAGAACAGAAGTGTATTACAGCAGTGTGTAATGTCTACTCTGCTCATATGCTATATTCTTTTACCTATAAATTATATCACTTGTCCTGAAAGACAAGGATGAGAACAGTGTCCCTCAAGTGCAGTCAGGGACAGCTAGAAGAAGCTCCAGCCTTTCCCTTGCCCTTGCAGAGCCTCGGCTTCTTCTGACACCGAGGTCTGCAGACTGAAGGGAATAACTTTGTTGGTCAGTCCACATCTAGAATACCAAGATCCTTCATGGCTCTTGCCTGCTGCTCAGATGGACCTGCTGCATGGCCTATCAGTGCGTTCATAAGAGATCTTAGGGAATTTTATGCATCATTTATTTCCTGACTAGATGTGCTCAGAGCTTGACTGTAACTCCCAAAGATGCTGCCATGCAGCCAAACATAATATGATGCCAGAAGAATGCTGATAGCTTGTCAAAAACAAGGAAGGGTGGACTCTGTGAATTGCCAGAGAGAGAGCTCCTGGTTGCTGAGATGTATCTTGCTGAGGGGAACTTTGTCACAGGCTTCATCTGTTCTTCCTGGGAAATTTTCAGGTTGCACTTGCCCTGGGATATCGCTCTGGGATGTTGCTAGCTGCTGATGTCTGGTCTGCCACCAGCCTGCAGCAACCACAGTTAATCCATCGCTTGAAGCTGGGGATGAAAACCCAGTGGAGCCCACAAATACAGAGAACCTGAATGATCATCCTTTCTGTGTTGGGTTTGGGAGCCTGGTTTTTTTTATCTGCTGAGATAGCAGCTGGTCTTTGACAGATGTATACTGGAAATGGAAGTATGATTACGGAGACAGGATGTAGCCAGAGATGATAAAGGGCTTTATTTACTTCTCATCAGGTCTTATTTCATGAAGATTTTAATCTTCTCTTAAAATAGATATATAAAAATGGAGAAAACCAGCCTGCCTACAAATTTAAAAGTACTATAAGGACTAACATTTTTTTTTATCAGTGCTTTCCCTTGCTACCCTTCAGCTCCTAGTGCGCTGCTTGCTTCTCTCATGCTGAAATCTAGAGCAAAATTTCTAGGCAAAGTTGGTGCTTATGTTTCCTTAAGTGCCCTTTGCTAATCAAATGTAATTGCAAAGTTAGAAGGGTTTCACTGGTAATCAGTTAAATGCTTTTGCAGTCAGTTGGTGTTCTGCAGGCTCATTCTCATGAGATTGAGGAAAGCTCAATAAAAATGGAAATACCAGACTTTTTGCAAAAGCTTATTTGTGGTTTTTGTTTGGTTTTTTTTCTAAAAACAATTTAGCCTAATCCCAGAGCAGGAAACCTAACTCCTTACTCAGAAGGAAGGTAATTTATGTTGAACCTTTGATGTTCAGTAATCAGCTTGTTGATATTTGATGATGGGATTATACCCAAGGGTATTTCCAAGTTAGAGCAAGAAAATTTCAAGCGGTGAATTTGCTTTTCTTCCTTCAGCTAACACTTTTGTCATAGAAATGGCTTCCAGTGTATCTGACTGCACAAAGGGACTAGGACTGTTCCACAGCTATTTTAGCCAATTATTTAAACCATGTAAGAAACTTTTAATCAGTTTACTGAAATAAACCAAAGAAATGCAAAGTTATGATATTTGTACATATACTTGGCTTAACATATGTAGCTATGAGAGATTTGTAAGTTGCTGATTTTTATTAAAACCACTGCTTTAATAATTTTCAAATTAAAAAAAATGGTAACACTAGAAAAAAATTGACAAATTAAAAGGGTGTGTTTTCTTACTGCATAAAGACCTAGGATATGTTTTTAACTTTTAGAAAATCATTAGCGGGATAAACAAAAATCAAAACCCCTTTGCAACTCACCTTTAAAACACCAAGCTGCTAAGGTTCTTATTGGGATGAATGTTTCTGGGACAGCAAAACAGTGACACTGGCCTAAAGGAATATTTGACATCAGAGCCCACCTATGAAGACATAGTACGCTTGGCTTCACGATGTGAAAATCACACTTACTTCATGAGTGAAGCTCATTAAATTGTGTTTTTCCTCTTTTTTCATGGAACATAAGCATTACATATTTTTTAAAAGAAACTTCTTGCTTGAATGAATTCAAGTGAACTATTTTTCATTTTTTCATTCTGTTCAGTGCTTGCAGACCTCAGGCTGCAGGGGATTGTTATTTGGTGCTTTAAACTTGAGCTGTGGAGGTTAGTTGTGATTGATCTCAAAACTTTCCCCATGTTTTGTGACTAACCAGACAATGCCATTTTGTTTCTTTTGCCAGCTGCTTGAGTAGTAGTTCCTGTAATCATGACGAGGGTGCTGCTGCTGTGTTTCTGTTGGTGAGAGTATCAGATGATTAGGAATTCCTTTAAAATTGAAAATCATATCTTTTGAACTCCCTCAGGTCCTGCTTCTGTGCAGGTTAGGTTGCTTTAAGACTTCTTCATTTGGGTACAAGTTTAAAATATAAGCATGGGGTCTCATCATGTTCAGATAGAGATCTTGGTATGTGTGCATGGGCACCTGGAGAAATCCCTGGCTGCTTCAGGGAGCTGCTGTGGGGTTCTGGCAGGAGGGCTGGGCTGAGTGGCCCCCCACAGCCACAGTCCTCTCCTGCTGAGAAATCCCTGCTGCTCATGTCTGGCTTTGATTTGTTCACAAGCATAATAGGCAATTTATTCATAACAAAACTGATCCCTTTGTACTGTTTAGAGGAGGTAAGTCAGGAGGAGAGAAACGGCAAAAAGTCACCTATAAACAGATTCTCAGACTTACCTAATTTCTCAGGAGTTAAAGTCCACCAGGAAAAGATGGAAAACCTTTTCTCACATAGCTGAGCAAAAATACTCTTTAGTAGACATACGTGCTTACAACTACTCCTGATACTGGGATTATATAGACTAGATTAAATGCACCTTCAATCATCTCTTCTTACATGATGCAGTGAGGTCAAGACAGACTATCGAGCACAGGGATTTACTCTTACAGCACAGTCATGAGTCTGTAACTCCAGAACCTCCCAGATACAAATGTGGTCCTCCATCTGAGGAGCAGAGGATGCCAAGTACCAAAGTCACAATAGTGTAATGAGGACTATGAAAGCACAACTTTCAGTGCCAGGTTTGTAGTCTGAAACTTAATAACATGTTTCTGTCTTCTAAAAACAGGCTTTTGTCCTTCAAAAACTTTGATTTAAATGGTGGAAAAGCAACACTATGCTCTTGGAACAGGTAAAGCACAATATATTGTATCTGTCGGAAAGATTTGAGTATTTGTTTTACCACAGAAGACAGTTGTCTCAACTTCAGTTGATCTTGGTGATCTTTGTTAGTATTTCTGCAAGTTTATATGTTTGGGAAACCATTTTGTGAGGCATGATATAGCTTAACACTACCAAGATTTTCTGCAAGTGTATTTCACATTGACATGGTTTTTAAGTCTTTGTTGTGAAGTTGTTACTGGTTTACTGTTTTGGGCTGCTTTGATAGCCCTGTTTTCTTTCAGAGCAAGCACTCAATGGAACTGAAGAGCAAATAAAAATAAGTATCACACATCAGGCGTTCTCATAAAACCACCCCAAACTTGTTCTGCCTGCTAACCAAACAAACAAAGGAGTATCTCAATTACTTCCTCTTAATGCACTAGATTTTTTTGTGGGCTTTGCCTATCTTATTCTACCCTCACACAGACATAGATTATTGAGATTTATTCCAAGCTGTATTGATTTGCAAAGCAGAGCAGTGACCTATCCACATTTGAACTGCCCCCCCCTCCCCCCTTGAAAAATTGCTGTATGTGATAGAATGGTGTCAGTGTTCTGCAGTGGTGAGAAGCTTAAAGAGGAAGGAAACAGTAATGCAAACAAAGTCTTACAAACTTGTTCCATATAGTTACAGCTTCCAGTTCCATTAGTGTTGTTAGACATTGCTGACCTCCTCTATAGTCACCAGTTCTTCAGCTGAGGAAGCTGGGCGTGCACAACAGCACAGCTGAGGTTAAACTGGAGGCTTACATCAATACCTCAGTGACTTAACTAGATATGACTGAGAACAGCATGTGGCCACCTAGATGACTCAGAAGGTAGGCCAGGCCCATTCTCTCAATGGATAATTGTAGACCTCTCCCTTCAGAAGCTGCTTGTGGGTTATAAACAGAAGAGAGAGAGAAAAACCTCTCTGTAGTCACAATTCAGGGATGTGAAAGCCAGAGGGGTACAGGACCCAGGCACACAAAGGTTTTCTGTTCTGATCTTTAGACCACCTTTGCAGGCTCTGAATTGCAAACAGAGCAGCTTATATTAGGTACCAGCAGATGATGCATCTGTCCTTACTTCATGGAGGCTGTGCAGGCCTGAAGCAGTTCATGTGAAGGTTTTGTCTAAACACATCATATTGCCATCTGCAGTAGAGAAAGTTCAGAGGCTTCATAAGCAACTTGTCCTTCCCTGCGGGAAGAAGAAGTAGAAATCTATAAGGGTGTTGTGCAACATGAGATAGTCCTTACTTGCAAGGAAGGGCTGCCTTCTACCATCGGTAGATTTGGTGCTTAGCTCTGGATCCTACTCTGGATAGTAAGTCCCTAAAATCTGTGGGTATGGGCATAGATGCTGGGTTTAATCAGTGATAGATGATTAAAACAAACAAACAAAAAAAGGCAATATAGCCCAGTAGTCTGTTAGAGATTTCTGCTTCTAAAGTTGGGATAATGGAATGGCTTGGGAAATAATCGAGTTACAACCTGAGTATTACAGTGCAGTGAAACTGGTGTTAGGCTAGAGTAAAAACCCAAGAATGTTGAAAAGCAGATATTTTTATATAGAAGTGTACTGGTACAGAATGGAATATACAAAGGCTGTATGTGAAAATTTGCTTGTAGCACTGTGCTGTTCATACACCTGCTTGGGTTCTCAGTTTAAGCTTTCCAAGTTAAAGATGCCACAGAAATTATAAAGACATGCTGTGTTTTGTATCATCATTTAGGGTTGTGGATTTTCTTCCATCTCTAAACTGCAATTAAATGTTCCTATCATCCTGTAAATTAGTCTTTCTCTTTTAAACATCACATTTGCAACTCTATGTTCATATAATCCTGTAATTATGTAACTATTTTCATTTCATCACTGATTCAGCAATGTACTTAAGCATATGAATAATATCTTTGAACCCTATGGGACTCCTCACATGCTTAAAATTAGGCACGGTTTAATTACTTTGCTAAATCGGCAGCTATACTGGTATACAGAAATGGGGATGAAGGGGATGGCTTGCATCTACTGTAAACAAGACTGTTATTGAACTGGACATTTCTAAACTCTAATTTTACCTTCCTACTTCAAATGTTTTCAGCTGAATCATAGTATTGAAGACACCATATGTGAGTTATTCAGATTGAATCAGAACTTTTAAAACTATGTTTTCTCTAGAGGCAAAGCAGTTTTAAGAGGCTTAAGCCCTCCCTTGCCCTGTGTGCTCTCCTGAAGTTGACTGCCCTTTCAGGCATGCCATTGCAACTGGTTGCAGACCAACACCAGACAGGGCTTTTTTTTTTTTCCCCCCCCTGTAAAAAGTGGATTGCTGTCCATAACAGGATTACAACATGATCTCATATTGCATAGGTATATCTGAGATGGTAATAAGCCATGATGCATGAACAGGAACTGATAGTGGATGGGAAGACTTGGGGTCATCTCAGTCCACTACACTACTGAAGAAAACATATGTATATACCTACATCCTGAGAAATCTCTACTGTGGTCTTTTATCCTAAAATTGTATATTGTCTGGACCTATAACATTAACAGTTTTAACCAAAGCATATCCATGAGGTCTCTAACTTTTACCTTATGTTATATGAATTAGGTAATTTGAATCATAGCCACTGAGTTGGAATTACAGTTCTTCTATATTCAGAAGAAATGGGACAGCAAGAAGTACCCTTGAAGAAACTGGGAACATAAAAGAATGAAATGAAATATTGCAGACTGCCTTTTGTAACAGAATATGAAAGTCTGTACCAAGTATCTCTAGTTTTAACATTAGGAAATGGAGGCAAACAGGCTAAGTTCATCAGAGTTAAGTACAAATGAATGATTTCTATAAGGCCCAAAGTTATGATAATGTTAAAGAAATTTTCTTACTGTCATAATATCTTGTCCTAGCGTAGAAGACCTTTCAGAGAGCAATGGTCTTACCCTGAGCCAAAACAGGACTGATAGGTTTGATATTGTTGGTACATACACAGTGATAATTTTACAAAAAAACCAAGACACAATCAAAATTCTCTACAACAGGGCAGGCAAGAACAGAATTCTGTCCCAAAGTCAGAATTTCATCTTAGCACACAGAGAGCAAAAAAAAAAAAAGTGCCAAAATATGGTTAAAGACTATTTTAGAGACACAGAATCCATACAACAGTTGTTAAAGTTCCTGATTGTGGCTTAATATCTGCTAATGGAGATGGACTTAACCGAAGCTGTGAATGATGAGAGGCTGCCCAGACAAACGTTTATGGAACAGGGTGGCAGTCTGCAGGGAGCCTGGATCTCAATTAAAAAGCCAGCACACAGCCCCATAAAAAAGAAGACAAAAAGAGCAAAGGGGGGATATTTGTACTCCTTGGCTAGGATATCTATTTGGAGATGTTCACAGAGTGAATGGGAATGGACCCCTTATGAGGAAAAGAAGCTTTAGAAAGGATCAAACAAGAGGGGATTTGATCTATTTGTTTCACAGATTGGGTTCTGAAAAAATAGATCAGTCTGAAGAAAAGGCCTGATTATTGGTTTCAAGATGAAGTTCTGTTTCATGCAGGTTTTAATGATAGTGGCCTGGTGGTGGTAACACTGCTGCTAGCAAAATGACTAATGCCCTGGAAGGCATTACTGGAATAATTTGCCATCTTGCAGAGCTCAGCCCATAACTTTACCAAATGTTTTTTTGCATCAAACCCTTACCTTCTGCCTGAGTATATCTTCTAAGCATTTAATGTTGATTTACAGATTTGCTTGGATAGAGAATAAATACACTTCATCTAGTAAGATGTGCTTTTTTTTGCCTGAATTTCTCTAGCTTCAGATATCAGACAACATATGAGTCAGTTAAATAGGTCTTTTTATATCTCATTCCACCAAAAAGATCACTGAGGTGCTATATATTATATAGAAAAACTGCTTTACCTTCTGATGTTCTAACAGCAGACACCTCTGACTCCAGAGCTAGGCTACTGTAGCACAGGGAATCCAATTAAACAGCCTCTGTATAAGAAAAACATAGCGATGTTCAGCACTTCAGAATGTAATTTAGTTACCTAAAAGCTATTCTGTGCAACCTAAAATTGAGATTATAAAGCTCCTGTTCCTATTTACCTGTGCAGACCAGACATGAATGCTGTTTTGCATAAAAAAACCTGGAGTTTTGTGAGTGAAATGAACACAGCTTTTTCTTTTTTTTTTTTTTAATCTGTGTTTTGTTGTCAAGTACTGAGAGTGCAGTGTCCCCACAATTTGGACACTGCCACAGTAAATTTCTAGGCACTTGGCTTCAGTAGAGTAGTGGTATGTACTGGCTTCTCACGTACTGCAATAGGAAGAGCTGGGTAGCATGGAAGGGATCCAAGAACGATACAGCTCCTCAGTCTGTATTCTGTCTAAACGTAATCTTAAAGAAAATGTGGATAAGGGCACCTCACAAATTCTGCCTCTTTAGGGCTCTGGAGTTTACCTGTGGCTCTGTGTCTTACTCCAGTTAGCATCCCAAGTCCAATACCTGTTTTTAATAGTGGTTTCTTTGTTCCCTTGCAAGAGCAGATCAAGGATTGTTTTCTCTTTTAAAACATCGCTGAAGGAAAGTTTTTGTGTATTCTGTTGCATGTTTTAACTGCCGAGTGTGGAAAGTCTTTGGTAATGTATGCTGGAACATGGGTCCTCATCTTCTGTGAGACGACTATTTTGGACATACAGGTACTCATTATTTGCTTTCTCGGGTCTTTCACAGTTCCAGCAAAAGGGATAGGGATTATGGCTCCTTGTTCCTATGCTTCCTTTTTCATGGAATCCCTTGGGTGAAAAGGGCCCCCAGGAGGTCTCTGGTTCAACCTCCTGCCCAAAGCACGACTAGCTCTGGGATCAGGCCAGGCTGCTCAAGGCTTTCTGCAGGCAGGTCTCGAAAATCCCTGTGGATGGAGGTTTCTTTTCCTTTCTTCTCCCATGGATGACAGCCATTATCCTGGTGATCAGACCGTTCTCTTGAAGTAAACAGGCTAGCAGAAGGGGAGTTTTGATATCATATATAACAAAGGGTAGTAGCAGCATCCATCTTTTCTACCAAGCCTGCAGCCACAACCACAGTCTCTTAACCCATCCAGATTTGCCAGTGGTTGTCAGGTGTCTTCTGAGAGTGTCTACTGGATTAGGGGTTTCAGGAGGTGCAAGTAATGATTGACATCATGGTTGATTTAATGGCAGTAGATAAAATAACTTCTGTTGGTATTTAACTGTGTGTTTTTATTTACAAACACAGGGATACATCTTCTCTGTAACATACTCCTCCCTTGTCAATGGTCTTCTGTTTCAGCTCCTTGATGTTCTCAAAACATCCTTCAAAAATTTTAGTCAAGTTATGTTGTGGGCAGAACTCTTTATTAAAATTAAAGGACAAAATGTTCATTAATATTGATGAATAATGAATCATAGGATGTTGCCCTTAGATAAACCAGCTATAAACATTAATACAAGTGACCATTTAATGTAAACACAAGTATGATGTTCTAATCTATTTTCTGTTTCCTTCTGTTTGCTAATTCATTTACGTATTAAATTGCTTAACTGGAAAAAAGACTTTGCAAATAACAATTTCATTTGTTACACACTTATAAATGTTTAATATTAGTAGTTCAGGAATTGAAGAGTTGAGGTCTGTTGGAATGATGCTACCACCTGTGCAACATGATTTTCCCAGCTTGCCCTTATCTTCTATTGCTCACGATCTGGATCAGCACAGGGCTCGCGATAATCTCTGACTTGTGTGTACTCTCTGTGCAAGACAGGGATGAAACAGCTCAGAAGAGCCTCCTACCTACCATTTGTCCTACCATTTATGTGAGTGACCAGTCTACTGAAGGAAGAAGAAAAATACCCCAGGCCCCCATGTATGTTCTTGCACTATCAGATGGTTTGAGACATAATAGGTTTAAGGACTGTATACATCAGAATTTGTTTGTTCTGCTGAATTGTATGTTGTGCAAGGTACAGAAATTTTATGCTTGATGCAGCTGTTGGATTGTTACTAGTATTGTGCTAATTTCTCACTGCTTATTAAGAAATCATTCACACTTGTGATGAGCATCATACAATGATGAGTCATACAATAGCTTTTTTTTTTTTATGCTACTTCTTTCCAATATTCACAAAGCTGGCTGGTTTTGCTTTAAGAAAGGGAAGTGAGTCTGAGTAGCTGCTTAGCTCCTGCCTCTTCCCCTCTTACTTAACTTTCTCATGACCTAAGTTTTCAGATGTTGGGCATAGAATTATTATGATGTAACTCATGATCAGTAACTCATGATCACATTACTGAAATGATTCATTATGGATTATATCCTTTTACAATAGGAGGGTGGTTTCTAGTTGAGTAGCTTCAGTGCAGCTAGACTGCAAGCAACCACCTCTGGTTTGCTTTGCTCATGGAATACACTGGAGTAGAGAAGCTGCCTAAGGAGAGCTCATCAAGGATCCTGTGGATGCAGGGTTTGTGAAGCATAAGCAAGCAGCTTGTATCATGACCAGCTCCCAGAATTAAACTGCTTTCTTATTTACTCAGTAAAAAATGAAGGAATAAGCTTTTCCCACTCTTAAACTCTTTATTCTGTTCATTCTTTGCTTAGGATAGCCTGCTTTTTCCTTTTTTTAGAAAAGAGACCTAATTTTTCTTCATCATTTCAGTTGACCACTCCATTCATGATATGACTCAGTTGCATTACTGATAGCTTTATTATTAAGATCATTTGATCCAGTGAGTCTTAAAGTAGTAGATTGTTTTCTTATTTTCTCCTACATGCGCTTGTTTGTTGTTGGTTTTTTTGTTTTTTTTTTCCTTACAACTGGTGCAAGGAAAATGTGGTAACATTCCTGTTTTGTATTATAGATACAAGGGTATTTGTCATCATGGGCTTGAGGATGGTTTGTTTACTGCATCCTAGTAAAAACCCTGATTCCCATGAGGCCCTGATTTATAACCCATAGGCAGTACATTATCTTCAATCTTTTGTGTAAGAATTTTTTTTAATTTCACAACACTATTCAGAAAAAAAGTAAATGTCACTTTGTTTTGTGTTTTGTCTTGTTAGCAGTCATTGTCCCTGCTCTGTGGCTAGTATAGTTTGCCTCAAGGGATTTATGACATGGTTAAATCTGTTTTAACCATTAGAGCCCAAAACTGCCTTAACATCTTTTGTGAAAATACGTTCCAGGGGCCCAAATAAGCTTTTTGGATTTGATAGTCCCCATGTTGATCTTCTCAGTGCAAGCTCATGAGTACTTGCAGCAGGAGCACTAGTGTGCTGAGATGTACCAAGTATTTGTCATGAATGCCACAAAAATAACATTGGTATTTTTCCAAAGGTAGTCTGGTAAAGATTTAATATCCTCAGTTTTGTTTTTATAAAACTTAGAAATCTACTTAAAAAGGTACAATGGGGTATTCTGGAAGAAGCTTGCAAGCAAAAGAAAAACAGCCCTGAAAAGTATCTTGTTCTTATTTTGCTGTGGACACTTGTTCAGCACCATGTGAGATGATAAAGGGAAAACTTATGTTCTTGGGCTGCTGTCACATAACAAGGAGAAGCTGAAAAAAGCTGCATAAAGAGAAGCATGGCCAGGTGAGGTGATAAGGGAGGTGATTTTCCCCCTTTACTCCACTCTTACGAGACCCCACCTGCAGTACTGCAGCTCTGGGGTCCCCAGCACAAGAAATACATGGACCTGTTGGATTGGGTCCAGAGGAGGACCACAAAAATGGTCAGAAGGCTGGAACACCCTTCCTAGTAAGAAAGGCTGAGACAGTTGGGATTGTTCAGTCTGGAGGAGACTTTGGCTCTGGGGAGACTTTATTGTGGCCTTTCAATATATAAAGGGGGCTTATAAGAAAGTAGGAGAGAGACTTTTACCAGGTCCTGTAGTGACAGGATAAGGGGTAATGTTTTTAAACTAAAAGAGGGTTGATTCAGATCAGATAGAGGGAGCAAATTTTTTACAATGAGGGTGGTGGGACACTGGAACAGGTTGCCCAGAGAAATTGTGGATGCCCCATCACTGGAAGTGTTCAAGGCCAGGTTGGATGGGGCTTTGACCAACTTGATCTCATGGAAGATGTCCTTGCCTATGGTGGGGAGGTTGGAACTAGGTCCAACAAGGTTTAAAGATCCTTTCCAACCCAAGACATTCTATGATTTCATGAAAAGACTAAATTAATGAATTTCATACTGCTTACAAGAGAAAGGAATGACTCATTTATATAAATGCACTTGTATATGAAATTAAGAAGAATGTGGCTGTTGACTTTTGTTCTTATGTACTTTTTAATTCTCAACCTAAGAAAAACTTTTGGAAAATTCTATGCTAGTTAGTAGCTGGTAAATTTACTTTCCTACTTAAAATTTTGTTTTGATGAATTGAAGCCTGCCTTTACAATTTTGTGGCTGCTGCTCAGGCCTTGTAGGTAACTTTGTTTACTGTCAGCACTCCCCCAGTTCAAAATTGCTGCCTTGTAGCATAGCCAGAGGGGTTTGGGTTTTCAGACTAGGTATGCCATACATTTTCTGTGAAAAAAAAATGGAAGATTACCGTGTCTCATTTAGAAAACCTTAGCCAGGACATTTATTTCATAGATTTACTTGGCAAAGCATTCTAGGCATGTAATCAGTTGCGATGTCTCATAGACAAGAGATAAGTGCTGTTACATGCAGGTGTGTTGCTGATATTGATGGGCAGATACTAATCACTTTGCAATTACTGGTAGCATGATGTATACATAGATATTCACCCAAAGAGCAGAAAGCAGGGAATGATGGATTTGGAAAGATACTTTTGATAACATCTTTGCTGTTATATTAGATTAAAGGCTACTTCAGCTTGAGCTCTCTGGCTGTCTATCACACAGCCTCCAGGAAGCACCAGGTACACCCCAGCAAAGTGCCCCCAGGTCACCTCCAGGTAGTAGCCCCCACCCAGAGCTGCGGCTCTTGCGTTTGTGCTTTCCCCCCAGCCTTGCAGCTCCACAGTGAGGGCCACCTGGGACCTGGCTGTGCCCCGTTGCCCACCCACCACAAATGTTTCCTGCCCTCCCTCCTCACCTCCAAGTGGTGGAGGGGGGAGCAGTGCCCAGGGCCTTGCTGTGGTGCGTGTCCTGTGCTGGTGGCCACCTGTACTAAACAGCTGGGATCCCCATGAAAAAGCAGATACTTGGTTGTTCAAAGCTGAGACGCTCTGGTTGCCCTCTAAGCAGAGGCCCAGGTCCTGAGGAGAGCCTGCTCTGCCTTTGCCCAGACTGTGGTCCCCAGGTGCCAGCTCATGGGCCATTTAAAGCCCCATATCCCACCAGGACTGGTGTCAGAAAGGATACCAGGCAGGACCAGGAAAGCCGCTCCTGAGGCTACCCGTGGTGAGCATGGTTCCCCCTCCAGCATGGCACAGCCATGGGGCTGCTGGGCCATGCTGCCGCTGAGAGTGTTGGTCCCGTATCTCCATCCAAGTGGGATGGCCACCTCTGCCAGTGCCATGCTGTGGGGTGAAGGAGAGACCCAGGCTGCCAGGGAGAAGCCTAGAGCTGCCACATCTGTTCTCTTCTGGGCCCAGATGGCAAGCAGGAGTGCCCTGGGGAGGGATGTTCAGAAATGGTGAAGGTGGAGCTGCCCAACAGCCCTGCAGGCAGCATTCACCCTTCCTGTGCAGATCATTTCTGGAAAGACTGCGCTGAGCACCTGGGGGAAACTCCTGGCTGAATCGGAGTGGCAAAACGTTGTGAACCTCCTTAAAAGCGTACGATTCACCTGAGAGAGGATGAGTTTTGCTACATAAGCCCTTATAGCCCACCCCCCACCCCGGGCAGGGGATTGCCATTCTTCCCACGTGCATAAATTTGTGCTGTTTCTTTCCCTTGGCGAGAGTCTCAGCTTGGATAAATCAGCCCATTTGCACTGGCTGGCAGGCTGGCTGCTGCACAGCCACCATACTCGCTATTTTTATTTTTTTATTTTAGCCAGTACTGGCAACACAAACTGAGGCATGTGCTGCATCTGCTGTCTCTTGATCCTTAAGCTGATCTGTAGCCGTAAAAACAGGGCATTTAGTATTTTTATTTCTGTATCCAAGCATACCATGCAGAGTTTGACAGGGAGGCCCCTCTTGACACACTGCTCTCCAGGAGACACTGAATGCTTTCCAATGAAAAATAAACCTGCTGAAATACCTGGGGTTTGTTATTTCAAATTAGCTGCGTGTTATGGCCGAATCAAAATAATTTGCTTGGGGCAGGTGGGAGGAGGGAGGGGTAGAAATGGAAAACTGAGGAACTAAATTCACAGACCTGAGCAGAATAGTAGTGTTGCTTTTCCCTTCAGTGCCTCAAATTTCCCTCTGAATGCTCTAAACGTGTTCTTCTGGGTAATACAGAGTCAGGGGTACCATCCATGGCCATCTAGGGATTCAAAAGGAATCAAGTGGCATGTTTTGCATGAAATTAAATGTACTGTGGAAGATGTTCATTTCTGTAAAGCAAAGATCTAAAGATCTTAAATTTTATCTGAATTATATGTGCATGCAACTTTTTGCTTTTCCCACTCTCCAACTGAAAATAAACCCAGCTTTTGCCCGTCTCTGTTATGGACCAAATAGAAGAGAGAGATGCTGCTAGAAAGGCCTTAGCTCCTTGGACATTTTCAGTATATGGTTTTACAATACCAGACTCGTGGTCTGCCTCTTCATGCAAATGTTTATAAAGTGCCTAATGTTTATCTAAAAGGGATAGCAGAGAGAGATGTGGTTCTTTGAGTGTGACCTCATTAGGGCCTCTATAAATGTTTAACTCGGAGGAAATGAAAATGCTTCTTGAAAATCATTGCCTTCAAGCAGCATCCTAGTTACCCTTCTGTATGCAAGAGAAATGAGGAAGAAGATAACAGGAAAAAGCAAAAAAATGTCCAGTACAAACACAGAGCTGTTGAGGCCAGGATAAAAACACCAAGAAGGCATTTTTATGCTGAATTTTGTGAACTTTGTGCTAGAGCTTTCAGAAAATATAGTCCTTCTCTTGCTGATTAAGTCCTGTCCAAAAGGAAAGAGGTGTTAGTCTGTTCTTTGCAAAATAAACTAAAAATGTTATTCAGGTGTCCCATCACTAAGGATGGACACAGACGGTGTACACTGGGCACCACACAGATGAGAGCAAGTTTGCCCCTATTCTAGAAGCATGAAGATTTGGACAAGACTTCAGTGTTAGCCTTCTCTGCTTCCATGAAAACAAGTGTATGTCTTTAATTTTCAAATGGCAATTATAAAAACTGAACCACCAAATTGTCATAAAAGTGAATAACTTTAGAATAATATTGACATTCAAACAAAAGCCTCAGCCAAATTTAGGAGTAAAAGTTCCGCCATCCCATTTAAACACAGCATAAAGTGTTCCTTTTCATTTAAATAAATGGTTATGATCATGGCAGGTGCTACCCGTTCTTAGGTATTGTGCCTTACCACTTTTGTAACCTAAACCTGAAGCTTTGGAGAGCAGAAGGCAGTAGGAGACCAAATGTTGAGTCTGTTTCTAAATATAGACATGCAAATGCACTAGGACTGAACTAGCTGAAAATGTTGTTTCTCCATGTGAAACACTGAGGGAGAAAAGATTGCTTTTCACATGGTTTTCTTTTCTTCTTTGGGATCATTCTAACAAACTGGTTTCAGTTTGGGTGGAAAAATCTATCTGCCCTTCATTCCAGTTTGTTTTAATTCCCCCATCACCTGCTGCTAGGAAAGTGGTAGATAGGGAGGACCTGGTGAGGAATGGGAAGCAGAGGGGAAGGAAAACACCCATTTCATCCGATACTGCAATTATTTCCCTTGCCCTGTGTGTGTGTGTGGTTGGTTTGGAAGGCACACCAGAGGGAAGATAAATCAATAAAAGCTGTTTCACAAGGTTGAAATTGAACATTTACAAAGCACTGATAGAAAGCAGATTTTGTCTTTACATTTTTTTCACTAACCAAAATTCAGTGGAAATTTTCATGGGGTTTTTTTGGTTTACAACAAAATTTGGGGGTTTAAATTTCTTCATAGTTTTAGACATGACTTTCAAAATTGACCAATGATTTTGATTGCAGAAAGATTTTGATGTGCCTTCAGGGTAACAGTTAAGGAATTATGAACTCCTATATTGTAAAGATCCAGATTTTTATCTGTCACAAGGTAGATTTTGAGACTGGTCTTTCTACAGGATAGAAAAAATGATGGAGCCAATATAGCCTTGGAATGCATTTCCTTTAACAACCGTCAAATGACAATTAAAATGTTTCATTAATGCAGTAATATCTCTTATCATGTAAACTGTATTAAGCCTACTTCTGATTAACTTAATTAAATATGTTCATTAACTAGAAATCTGAGGGGCTGCAGCTGAGAAAAATATTATTTGATGAGCCATCCTTTGAGTCAATCAGCTTTATTCCATTGGCAAACAGTGTTGTAAACCAGCAAGAAACAAATGTATAAAAGCCAAAGGAATAGATGTTGTAATTACAGTTAAATCTGGACAAAAGGCCAGATCCACAGCTGCCTTAGGTCTCTACTAGGCTCACCTCTGCATGACACAGAGGGAGAGACATAGCTTTAGGCAACTCTGTTACATATCAAAATAACTTCCCTAAAACAGAGCAAATTAAGAAGGCAAATTAAGAGCATGAAGGTAACACCAACTCTCCAGGCGTGAGCTCCAATCAGTGCAAGAGAGGATTTGTACCATACACGTGTTCAGCCAGCAAAAACTCCTCTGAAGGCAACATAAAGTCCTGGCACTGAGCTTTACTCTGGGCACTAAGGCCCCTGGTGTTAACACTGCTATTCCGTAATGACTAGCGAAGTGGAATTGCCTGACCTGGTCCTGAGAAAGCTGCAGGAGGGGGAGTATTAGTACACCAAACCCTGGAGAGGCAGGGCACCATGTTCTCTGACTTGCCCTTGCTCTCCTCTCCCCAAGCCTGGTGTTTCTGTACTGTGCTACCTGAACTTTCTGTTTCTGTTGCTCTTGGCAGCTGTAGCTCTTAGCTGATCATCTGTGTGCTAATGGGTTTCTGTTTCTGCAAACCAGCCAGGTATGAGGGAGGAAGCACTGCTAAAAGAAGGGAAGGAAAAAAGTTGTGCTTCAGAGATGCTGCCTACTGATTATGCTAAGGTAGCATCCTAAATCCAGCAAAGGGATGTACAGCATAAACTGCTCTAGTCATGCAATGTACTACTCACTGCCTTTAGGAATAGACTTGCTTTTGTTTTGTTCCTGTTTTGTAGAAAACATGTTGTTCAGCATGCCCAAGTGAATTCAAGAGAATTTGGGCTAACTGTTGTTTCCTCAAAAAAACCCTCCAATATTCTTTATTGAAGTTGAAATATTACTCTTACTTCTGAGGACAAATGGCTGAAGAATGAGCATCTGAAAAATGGCTATTCTAAGGTTTCCTTCGCAAAGAAAAGCAATGTCTTGGAGAAAGGAAGCCTATGCATCTTGTTTTCAGGAAAAGTACTTTAAATGTATGGGTCATGGTTTAACCCCAGTCGGCAACTAAGCGCCATGCAGCCGCTCACTCGCTCCCCCTGCCCCCACCAGTGGGATGGGGAGGAGAATCAAAAACAAGTAAAACTCATGGGTTGAGATAAGAACAGTTTAATAATTGAAATGAAATTAAAATATCATAATAATTGTAATGAAAAGGAAGATAAAAAGAGAGTGAAATATAACCCAAGAAAGACAAGTGATGCACAATGCAATTGCTCACCACTCGCTGACCAATGCCCAGCCAGTCCCCAAGCAGTAATTCGCCCCTCCCAGCCAACTCCCCCCAGTTTATATACTGGACATGACATCACATGGTATGGAATATCCCTTTGGCCAGTTTGGGTCAGCTGTCCTGGCTGTGTTCCCTCCCAGCTCCTTGTGCCCCTCCAGACTTCTTGCTGGCTGGGCATGGGAAGCTGAAAAATCCTTGACTTAGTATAAACACTACTGAGCAACAACTAAAAACATCAGTGTGTTATCAACATTCTTCTCATACTGAATCCAAAACACAGCACTATACCAGCTACTAGGAAGAAAATTAACTCTACCCCAGCCACGACCAGGACAGTATGGTAGATGGGTAATAGCACAGGTACTTCATGTAAGGAGATCTTGGATGGCTCATCAGTTGATTTAATTCAGAACAACTGTAGCAATTTTGTTTTCTTCTGTTTATCCCAGCTGAAGATAGGTCTCTTGACCTTGCTCTAAGTGGATACAAATATATGTTTGCACAGCAACAATGTTTTAGATTTTATTTTGACAACAGAAGTTACAAGTCAGATCGGCATCAGGATGAAAAGCACCCTACTCAGGCTTGGTGATAAAAAAAAAAAAAANCTGGGTACCAAAGTAAAAGATGAATCCTTGAGGCATCTGGTTACACATAAGAAAGTAACATCATGTGACTCAATTCCTTTGACTTTCAAATAGGCACCCAGGTAAAGAGCATAACCAAATTTACTTTCACCAGCTCTGCTGCTCTTGATGTTCTGACTGCAACACTATATATGCATCCTTTTAAATATTGTATCTTCCCTATTTAAAATTCAGCCTTGGGTTTTGGTGCATATGGGTGAAATTCACTTACATTTATGATACAGAAAACAGCTGTGGTAATGGATTATATTATAGTGTCTAAAGATAAACTGTATAGACAAGTGAGGAAGAGCATAGAAGATGAAGGGTTAAGTGATGATGTGAGCAGAAACTGAGCTCGAAATTGGAGCTGTTATAAATTGAGAAAACAACATAGCTCCAGGGTGTTTTATGTCTTGAAAAGCTATTCATTCTATACATAACATTACCATTAGTTACCTATGTAGGCTGTATTAAAACAAAGCCAAGAGTTAACTGAACCTTACATTTTATAGGTGCACGTTTAATTAAATTGTATGTTTTATCTGTAGTAATAAAATACAAGACTCATCTGGGTTAACACACAGTTTTACAGTTTTAAGGTCTGAAACATCTCCAGCATCTCCATTCAGGGCTGTTTGGTATATAAGCCATAACATCCACTGGGGGAAAGCACTAATCCCTGAACCTTTTCATTTGCAGCTAGAAAGCTATCCTGTTCATCATGCTGATGGTGTATTAAGCAAGTAAATAAAACGGCTTCCTGTTCTGGAATGAAGTGAACCTACAAACTCAAAAGAAAATTCTCCTAATAATTGTAGAGCACTCAGCTTTGCATATGATTTAAATCTAAAAGCACCAACACAGGATAGTACTATAAAAATGTATTCAAGCCATGCTGAAGGACACACAACTGTTTCCTATTGACGCTGGAGAACAGATGACACTTTTACATAAGACAACATTACATGAGAAACCCTTATCTAACCATCTGCATGTACTGTTCTTGCAGTGTTTTGTTTCTAACCTTTGCTGACAGTGAATAATCTTTCTTTTTCCCCTCTATTCCCTATTACAACAGGCTTATAAGCACTTTATTTCAGGTATAACCCAGGAAAAGGCCGGATTCAGTATGTCTTGCTACTTCAGTTTTGTCTACAGAAGAACTGAACTTGCCCAATGTGTGCTTCTAGACAATGATTTTGCAAACTGAATTTCCAAAAACTTAGAAGGAAAACCGATGACACAGTCTGTCACTGCTCCTTATCATAGCACAGTCACTTGTCCTTTATTCTTTCTGAAAACTAAAAAGGCTTCAATCCAGCTCCCACTCAAACCAGCGCAGAACACCCTCCAGGGGTTGTCTAATGAGGTTGTCTCTGTTTGGCAAAGTTCCGCATTCAACTCTGCAAGCAGTCCAGTGGCATCGCCATGTTTAAAAAGAGGAGGCTGGGAAGTTGTGTGCAATATCACTGACATGTTCATCCTGCACATTGGAGGAGCCTGAGCTGGGCAGACACTTGCCAGGCCCTGCCTACCATTCCTCTGGCTGCAGCTCAGCCACAATGCCTGCTCCCATCTCCAAGAAAGGTTTAAAACTAGAACATCCACTGGTAAGCAGTTATATTACATGGAGGCCAGTGCTATGCCTCATCTGTCCAGGCTGCATGACAGAGCTGGGCTGCACCAAGTATACTGAACTTCTCAGGTTTAAGAATGTGCTGGAGTTTGGCCTATTTTTGCTTGTACATAAATGAGTCAGGACTTATGAATGGAGTCAGATTGCTGTCAGTCCATCCTAGCAGATGTCTCTATGTGATGCATCTCCTGAGCTCTGGCAACAGAAAAGGTATGTAACTTTTAAGGTAGAATCAGACATCATTGAAAGTTGTTTACCTTTGACTTAGCCAAACTTGTGTGAATAAGGAATGATCTGGACAAAACAGACCAAGAAACATTTCTGCTGAAATTGGACATGAAATTTCTTTGCAGTACTTTAGTGTCCATGAAAACTTAGAAAGACTTTCATGTCCACTTCTGTTGTTGAGGTCCAAGATGTTTTGTAGGGACAAGTCAGCTGAAACCAATTTATCTCATTTTCTCTACAGGGTTTGCTGTCTTTCGGATGTTCGCTGACTGAGCTGGGAGAGAGAAAGGAAATACCTTTTTTTTTTTGTTTTATTGCTACCTTACAATGAATTTTCCAACTATGATGGATTTGCAGTGGATTCTCAGCATTCATGTAGCTGCTGAGTTCCCTAGAAGCCAATGGAGCCAACAAAAACCTCTGCAGAAAGAAATCACTAGCGGTACCCTGGAGATCATCCTTGATTAATAACGGTAATGATTTGTGATCATCAGAAGGCAGAGCACATCTATCATACAGATAAACAACCTGTTCTTCTCTAAAACACTACTTGTAGGTGTGAAAGAGATTGTTGAAGATTCTGTGTTTTGGAAAGCTTGCGCAAGCATCTGTAGCTGAAGCATAAGCCGTAGTCCTTGAAATACAAGTGTCTGTTGCTTAACAGTGTTTACTGCATAGGTATGCAAAAATGTAACACTATACCCTTGATTGTAATATACAGTGGAAATGTAGCATTTGATAATTCTTTTTAAGTTTATTAGCTTTGTGAATTTTTAGATTAACAGAGCTGTAAGCTGACTCTCAAACAACTACCTTTTATTAGCAAGCAATACTTTGCACAATCATTCCCAAGAGAAATAGTATTACACTGGTAACAGGAAATCATGAGTCATTTATGTTAAGGTTTGGTCCTTGTCTGTAAATTCTCCTTGAGCAAAGATAGCATTCTTTCATCTCTATGTAATAGCACCCTGGGTTTGAATTTGAGACTTTGGGTGTTACAGTAATGTATACCTGTAATAATGCATTGCATGCAAATTTACTGGGCAAATTTACATCTGGGGTTTGCATTTTTTCCTGTTTATTTTACACCCCAGATGAAGAGAGGAAGCAAAGATTATTTGAAGAAGAAATATTTTGTTATCATGCCTGACCAGCCTGCCTGCTCTCTGTGATGAGGTCACTGGCTGCGCAATGAAAGAGAGAGCAGTGGGTGTTGTATACCTTGACTTTAGTGAGGCCTTTGACACCTTTTCCTGCAGTATTCTTGCTGCCAAATTGGTGAGATCTGGATTGAATAAGAGGACAATAAGGCAGGTGGAAATTTGGCTGGACCACTGGGCTCAAAGAATAGTGATCAGCAGTATGAAGTCCAGCTGGCAGCTGATTACTAGTGGCAAGCCTCAGGATTCAATACTACAGCCAAGACTGTTAATGGCTTTATTTATAATGTGGACAATTTGACTGAGTGTGTGCTCAACAGGTCCCTTCCAGTGTAAATTATTCTATGAAATGAAAGGTTCGTGAAAGGTTCATGAAAAGCAGGTCCTGCTTGACCAACCTCATCTCCTTCTACGACCAGGTGACCCACCTAGTGGATGAGGGGAAGGCTGTGGATGTTGTCTACCTGGACTTCAGTAAGGCCTTTGA
>VYZV01042791.1:260295-273917 GCA_013401275.1 Pandion haliaetus
ATATGTTGGGTTGAGGGACAAGTTCTAGAACTTGAGAAAATATTCTGTGGAAAGTCAGAGTGACTAAAATCTGCATCAATATTCATAGTTCACCCTTGTACTTTCTTTTGCATCTTCTTATTGGTGTTGTCTGTTCTAGGCCTAACAGCATTGACTGGGATAGTTTCAACTTGAATTAAGTCAACTTTAGACTGATCACAGGGCATAAATATTCCATGTGAAGCATTAGATGTGAGGCTTTCTGTACTTTGGTGGTGTAGAACAATTATTAGCACTAACCTGAAAGCATTATTGGTTCTCTACAGAATCCAAAAAAAACCAAAGGAAAAAAAAAAAAGACAAAACTAATACCATTCTGCAGACCTTGATTTTGGAATGAGCTTCACTGATTTTCTGAGATCACAAATACAACCCAATATGCTCAAAATGTGGAATCATCAAGCTCTGAGTGCCATGGGAAGATAAGCTTATCTCATCTTTAGTCCTATTTCCTCTTTTCTTAACTTCCTCATTTCTTTTAAAAAACCTATTAAAAGAAAATAAAAAAAAAAACCCAACCCAAAACATGACACTGGAGGTGCCAGCTGGGTCAGCAAATCAGTAAAGGATGTACTTAAATCTGAATTGGCTAATATAACAAGGTACACCAAAGATTTCAAACCTCTGACCAGAAAAAACTCTTAAAACATGCCAGACTTTAATGACTTTGAATAATCTTGTGTTTAAATGCATGTCTGAATACTCATGAAGTCAGAGATTACACAGGGCAAAAAACAACCCCAAGTAAAATCAGAAAATGTCTTACTAAAATTGGAACAGAAATATGCATTCCAAACGTAAACAGAGAAAAATATGACTTTTCTAAGCAGATAATTGTTGACCTGCAACAAATAACAAAATAGCTGCTGCAAAAGCAATGGGCAGTAACAATTACCATCCTACTTTGGGTGGAACAGAGACCCAGTTTGACCTCCCATGCTTTGAATGTCACTGAGTAGCTTTGACTTTTTAATTCCACCATTGAGATAAAATGAAAACTTAAAGATAGACTCTCAGTCTCAGGGCTTCTCTCTCATTTGCAAAAGACGAACTTTAACAGGCACTTCTCGTTGCAAAAAACCCCAAACCTTAAATCCAAAGCAATACTTAAATGTAAAGTTATGAGTGAAAAAAGGTAAGAATAAAGAAAATAAATAGAAAAGGTGTTATTTCCTCTATTGCTTGGTATATTTTAAGCTTAAGAATCGGAAATCAGGAGACTGTGACTGTGCTTGACTTTTGTTATTTAGTGTTACTGAGAATATTTCCTGGGGCCATCTTGCACTTGGAGTTTACTGCTTTGCCTACTCAGAATTTGAAAGCAAGAGAAACTAACATTGGTTGCAGCACTGCGGCAACCTGTCTCTATCCCTAGACAAAAAGGAGATAAAGAATCATCTCTCTTAGACACAGCTTCTTCTTACTACTCCCTGAGAGCAGTGCCACACAGGTACTTCTTCCTGCACCGCTGTTCAGAACTGAGCCTTCAAGACTTCAAGACCTGAATTTGCAGCTGATAAGGCTCCTGCTGATATATATCAGCTTGTCTTCTAGACCACTAGTTCTCTTGTCCATAGTGGTACACAAAGGAGCAAGAATCCATGATGGCCTTTCAATCAGTAAAGTCCCCTGAAAGCACAGTGAGGTCAGAAATACCTAAAGGGACCAAATTTTAGAGGACCTAAACTACCAAAAAGCAGTATTGCCACGTCTTACCATGAACTTTGCTAGCTTCTGCAGTAGTCAGGCCTTGAGCCAATAAAGTGCTCATATAGCTGTTTAACTTCAAGCACACAAGCAGCCTCACCTCAGTCAGTAGGATTATTCATATGTTAAATATTGACTACAGTAAATGTTGTGCTGGCTCAGAGCCAACAGACATTCGTTTGTCACGAAGGGCTATTCCTTTAAAGAAAGCAACCACATTTAGCAGCAAAAGAAAAGGGCTGCTTTGGGAAAATGGGAAGTAAAAATCTACCTGAATGTAGAAAAGGGTGGGTTTGACTACCTTGGCTGATAGAATAATTTCTTTTAGGGGAGGGTTGACTACCCGGGACTAACTTATAGATGGCTCTGCTAGAGTCCTCATCTGCCCACTGGAAGCATGAAATGCCATTACTAAAGAGTCAGTGGTGTCTAATGACCTCAGAAAACCTGGGGCTGTGCCACCTGGGGCAATGGAGCTGTTTTCCATCCATTCCTGCCATAAATGAGAGTAAAAAGTGTTAAGGTTTGTCTCAGTACTTCTTGTCTTTTAGTATTCTAGTGTAGTAACCTATATTTAACTTTAACTTTTAAAATTAAAAGCCTGATCTTTCAGTTCCTATTCCTACTAACAGTCCCTATTCATTTAAATAAATATACAGATGGAAAGTTATTTTCAGAAGTGCTCAGTATTGGCTTATATTCTGTGGAAGTCAGCAGTAAAACTCCTACTAATTTTTACTTGGGAGTACAACTATGTCAACTCTGAACAGTTTTGAAAAGCACAACTTAAGTGTCATCTTGACTAAATGCTGCCCAGGTATAATCCTAAAGAAATGAAGTCAAAATATTTAATTAAATATGTCACCATGTTTTCAGTCCACATTTTCTCCTTAACACGTGTGCCTTGTCTGCACAGGCAGAGACATACCACAGACTAAGCCAAATACTTCCTACAGGTACTGCTGCTTAATTCAAACTGCTGTTATGACAAGTTATGTAGCTCATAAAGTTTACCTGAAAAGTGTTGGAAATATACCAGCCATTTGCATCCTTGCTGCTACACATAACTCCTTTCCTTTTTTTCTTTTTTGAATACAGACATCTGAAGGAATTTAGGTAATTTATATTTGAGCTTGAGCAGTATACCATTAACAGCTGACTAAAGACAGTAGATGATGCAGTTCTGCCAAAACAGAAAAAAACATCTTTACTCATGGTAATTCCCATTTATACATATATATATATATAATCACAGATATGTACATGGGCATATGTATTTTGGTAATTTAAGCACATTGATTTTCAATGCCTCTTTCACACCATATTCAGGATGTTTCCTGAAGAATGAGGCTGTGGTTCCATGATAATTTAAGCCTACATAGGTTAAGATGACTGCACAAAAAAATCTCACAAAAAAAATATGTCTGTGTTTCAGCCAAATTGGTTCTGAGTGGACTCATTACCTGCCTACTGGTGCTGGAGTAAGATAGACGGTGGAAAAGCCTGACTGAAGACAGGGGCATGGGTCACCCCCACACAGGTTGGTTTAAGTGGTTGTGGAATTACACCAGAATATCTTCAGTATTTCTTGACGTGAACTGGAGACTGTGGGATTGTTCCCTTCAAATTCTGTCCAGTATCTGCTAGGTAATAGAAAGGCTTTTGTTGATCAGGATGAGACCTGGATCAGCCTGTGAACATGTAGTAAGAACAATAAATGTCCTGCTTTCTTAAACATTTTTCGTAAGATTAAGTGATAAGTGATGGTTCGGTCAGTTTTGAATGCTGCCAATGCTGCTGCAGTGCTAATGTGTTACTTCCACCAGCCCACGATTAATGGGGGTCAGGGCTGGTTTTCTCATCTAGATGTATAATTACGTCAATAAGTACCTTAACAGATATATAGCTATAAAATACACTATAGTGAGTGTATCATATTATATATTTTTTATTTAAGAATATAAGATATATTTAATATAGTTATGTATAGAAATAATTTCTGGGTACAGACACAATGTTTATGAGCCATAAGGAGGGGGAAGGAATAGTTGCTTTCACAGCATGACAGTAAGAGCTGTACTACATTTGGTGTAAAAAGCTTAAGAAGCCAAATGGAACAACTTAGATATTGGACCCACAAATGCTGGATTTGTCTGCTTAATTTCATGTAAAATTTTTTTTCATTTGAGACTTTAGAGGCTTAACAACAGTATTTATATCTGTTTATTACTTTCAATATATGCAGGTTTATAGCCATGGTTTAGTAGATATACTGTACAGCTATTAAGATAGAAATATTTGCACATTATGTTTTGAGATGCTGCTAATTCCAGTAGAACTTTTCATTAATTTTCTCCGCCATAAGAATTTCTCCTTCTGTCTCTGAAAACTGAATTTGTATGAGATTTCCTGAATGTATTATGTTCAAAATTCAGAGCAAATGACAGATATATTTTCTACCTCAGCTGTGCTGTATAACCCCCTGCCACCTTTTCAAAAACGTGGTTTTGCTTTTTTAGTTTGAAAAACAATTGAGGCTCCATTTGGGGCAATGAATGTATAAGTAAAATATGTCAGGTGATGTATTTGAAATAACCTCAGTGATTTCAGAATAATTTTTCACATTTTCAAAAGTGACTGTAGATTAAATTAAGTCAACTTCAAACGAATCATTTTTGAAAATAGAACTTAGCGAGCTTTAGCTGGATATTAGCTTTTACAGCTTGATCTGATTCCCTCTAGGATTCTGTAGTGCAGTAGCTCACAATAAACTGAACCGAGAGTAAGTTCCTAGGGAGGTCTTTCTTTTGTGTACAAAGATAGGCTTTCATATGCAGGTGTCAGAATCTGTTCTCTCTACTGCGCTGTGTTGATATTTTGAAAAAAATAGATGGTTCTTCAAATGTCTAACATGACACTGATCCTCTTTAACTCCACGTATTTCCGTGCTAATATAAAAGCAGCCACATCGCTTTCAACGCTTCACTAGTAGCTCATTAAAAAAATGCAAAGAATAATGTCAGCATCTCTGTTTCGATTAATATTTTGACGTTCACGCCTCTGCCAATGGGTGCCTGAACGAACACGCCGTGTGAGCGGCACAGGTGCTGGGTGCCTGGGACCCAGCCCCAGCCCAAAGGCAGGGAAGGGGCAGCCCTGCGGCCCGCCGGCCCCGCTGGCTGCTGAGGTGGAAGGCACAGGGTGTACAAGCCCTCCGCACCCAGTGTGGGTGGGTTATGACATTGGATCTGTGCATTAACAGCTGACAAGAAGAGCCTTGCTTTAGCTTGCCCGAATGCAAAGTCTAAGTTTTATAGCCTTTTTCAATGGAACCAACCTTGTCTGTACCAGCGAGCACCTTTCACAAATACCGCTATGGGGAAGGGAAATTCACCTACTCTCCTACTTTCAGTATGGTTTTGTGTCTCTGATAGATATGTCCATTTTTTTGTGTGTAAAGGAGTAAAACAGATGCATGCCAAATCAACATGAACAAGTGTTTTAAAATCCTTTTGCTGAGAGAAATTGCAGGGTGATTACAAAACACAGAGGATCTAAGGATGGCATTATTCTTGTATACAGAACAGTCTGCAGTTCTTGAATGCAATCCCCCACTCCCACACCCCTTCTTCAACACAAAACCATAAATTACAAAGCTCCTGCAATTACTGATTTATGTGCTTGTGATCAAACTTTCCTGCTTCTAACACTGTGAGCATTTTATAAAAGATGGTTGCAATTCCTAGATGGACTGAGTGTGTCTGTTCCTGTGCTGTTGTGCAGCTGCTTTATTATGCTCCTGACCTCTCATCAGTGATTTCAGTCTTACTATGAGACTCTACAGAAATTAATCTCTTGAAAGAGTTCATTTATATTTTGATGATCACCTAATCTGCGTAGCTGCACTGTGCACTATGGTTTGTGATAACAGTCCATGATACCAAGATCCTGATAGCTACCTTACAGCCAGTTTTCGGGGCCACGTGACCTGACACTGGTCCTTGTCCCAGAACAGTATCAACTGTCTCACCAAGCAATCTGATCTGTACTTTCTCATGTGTACATATTAGCCTAGACACATTATTTTGAGCACCAGCTAATATATGAGAAAATGCCTCACGTTCCACAGTTGCGTGCGAATTTTTGAGTACACTGAGTCAGCTCACCTGGCAAACGTGAATTGCAGCTGCGGGGATGGTCCATAACAGGACTCAGCAAAGGATGTAATATTTTGAAGTTTCCTCCTCTTTCCCCTTCTTGCATTTTATTCTGCAAAATAAATTTACTTCTGGACAATAACGATAGGAGGCATTAGTAATCTCTTCAGCATGTAAAAATATAGGAAGCCAACAAGAAGCAGTACTTTTAATTTAAAAGGATTCCTTTATTTTCAGGTCTACCAGTTGGCTTGAACTGCAGATCTTGAGGAAAAAACTACCAGATTTTGATAATAGGAATGAAGGGAGATTTCTTTTTCCTTTCTGCTTTGCTTCTTCTTTAGTAACAACCTCATACATATAGGCACTGCAGAGGCTACTCCATGACACCCTTTCACAGTCTCCTAATATGAATTCACAAACACTGAGCTAAGAGAGTTACAGATGCACACTTTAGCCTCTGCCTCCCACTCCTCCCACCACAAATGCTGCTGCAGCATGGCACTGGGAATGCAAACATTCTGGTGCTGTGGAGGATGATGGCAATTGTCAGAGTGAGAGCCCCAGTTGCTTACAGAGAGAGAATCTGGGGCTACGGCAGCGTCACCGTTGTTTACAGCTCCCATTTCCACCCCTCCAGCTGGAGCCGCAGTCTTTCAGGTAATGCTTTTAGTCTTTCAAATGGCTGTATAGGGAAGAGACAGAAACCTGTGGCACCTACGCACCCAGCTGCTGCTGAAATCATTGCACCATGTAACAGTTCCCTGGCCTGGGTGCTTTTTGTCCACATTTGAAGTGCAGGCTTATGGCTCAAGAGACTTCCTTGTTGCCTGCTGAATATCAGTGGAGTTGTGTTCTAGTTGAATTTGTCATTTTATAACGTAAAGGCCTCAGACTTCACTTCCTCTGAACAGTCTCTGTTGACTGCTTCAGATTTTCACACCCTTCAGAAATGCTACTATATTTTTTCTTCAGGGACAGTTGAGGAAAGGTTATTTTATGTGGTGAGTTAAGCCTCCTGTAAGTAAGTTGAGGAATGGGGATGCTTTTGTTAAAGTTTCTTGAAAAATAGCTGTTCTGTATTAAGTGGGGTCTGCTACAGTTCTTAAATTTATTGGTTTTAATGTCACTATTGCAAACTTGCTGGGACTTTCAAAATCAAGTCAAGCATTGTATTTCTAGCAACAGGTGATAGGATGGGTCTTTGAGCATCCCAACCTGCTGTGTTAGCAATTAAGCAGACATTTCAGGATCTGAGACGCTATGCTGAAAGAATCAAAATAACAATGTATTTTCTCATCCTGTACAAATGTTTTCAGTTAACTGAATTCAGAATCTAAGATATATTTTATGTATATATATATATATACACATACATACACCATCTGCTAAATTTCCTATTTCTATTTTTTACTTCAGTTCCAGGACACTGCTGAAAAAAAAGCCCCATGTCTAACTTTGTACAGACAGCTCCTTTTGCCCAGCTAGTGACCTCTTTTTTCATCTTGGGGTCCATTCAGACATCCATGGAAGGCTTGTGTGGCCTGGAAAAAGTGGAAGCCGATTCAAAAATACCAAGATTTTTGTTTAATAACTTCACTACTTCCAAGTACAGTTGGTTGATTTATCAGCAGCACGCTTCTCTCATGTACAAAGTCTGCAAGGGAAACAAGGTGTGTATTAATATGTTGAATCTCATACTATGGAAGAGGAGGGAACAAGAGCCCAAAAGCTGAGAGGAGTGTTCAGGGATTCCTGGGGAGGGCTGGACAGATGTCAGACAGCAGGACAGCTCTGAGCAGAGCTACAGAAGAGCTAGATCCCATGGAGGGGAACCTGACGTGGACAAAGCTCGAGAGCTATGTCTGTGACGAGATGGGCAAAACACTGGGGAAACACAGGAGGTGATAAAAAACCAAAGTAAATCTCTGACAGCAAAAAAAATAACTTAATAGCTTAGTGCACTCAGATATTGAGAGAAATCAAAGACATCCTGTTAGTTGCCTCTATATTTGTTAAATATTAATGATTTGGGATATTCACACCACAAACTGCAATGTTGTTTTATCTGGGAGGAAAAATCATAATAGAACAAGCTGCTGAAAAGAGGCCAAGAGGACCATAACCATCTCATCTGGTGGCCTTCATAACATGCAAAAAGCACATCACAACTTTCAGTTATAGGGGTGCAAATAGCTAGGTATCATTTGCATAGTTGCTCTGGAGTTCCTGTGGACTTAGATGCTCTCAAGAGTTTGCTTTTGTCATTCAGAAATGCTGACTATTCTCTGAGCAACACCAAACGTGACCTGCCTGAAAAGAAATTGGCCTCTTGTACTGTAGAGTGACTTTTTTATTTGTTGGGAGAAGCATGTCAGTATTGAGTTGTTTGCATATAAGACAGTGAGGAAAAACAGCACCAGAAACCCTGCACCTGCAATACTTTACTAATAAATTGACCACACAAGGCATGAGGCCAAAAATACCTAGGAAGATTCAGTGCGTGCAGTGGAAATAAAAAAATTATTAAAGTTAAACACTGATTCTGCTAGGAATATTTCCATTATGTAGTAATTGGGTAAACAAAATCAGGGGTACAGAACCAAATGAAGAAGCAGTCATCCTGAAGATCTCCTCTTTACTGACACCATCAGCAAGCAACAACAGCTTCTGTCAACAAAGGGAGAAGTCATAATAACACTGTATTTGTTTGGTATGGAGTGATGTCCATGTATGTTCAGAGCCTAATCACTGGAGCAATTACTGTTGTTCACATCTCCATTTCATTTCCTTGGCTGAGCACTCCTGGGATTTTGGACTGTGATTTCATTATTCACTTGGCTCTGCCATTTGTATTGTCTACCTGCTCCAGTAGATATCATCAACTCTTAATACTCCAGTGCTATGCAGAACAAATAATTTGCATTTGAGTAGGTCGCTATGGCTACTGGCTACCTAACTGTGTACTGCATCTGTAAAAAGCCAAAAACTGAAGGTGCTTTGCAGAATTCAGACAAGGATCAACTGTTCACTATTTGAAATCATATCCGCACCCATTGTTGTTGTTAACAGCACATACTTCTGTAGGGTTGATTAGGTACAATCTCTCTCCTCCTATTTGGATTAATATTTAGAGAGCCTCTTTCTCAGGGCTGCAGGCGGACTCCAAAGGAAAAAATGTCTCTAGAGGACACTTGCACGACAGTGAGCAGATTAATTATACCTGCAGTAGTTCAAGGTGTAGCATAAAACCTCAAGGTTTTCCATTAAAATTAATTCTGTGCTATTTGAAAATACAAATTCCTGCTGGAGTTGTCTGAAATGAATCTGGTAATTTACACCACAGTAGTTTTCAGAGTACAGAAAAACTCCTTAGCTGGGACTAACACAGAAGGTGCCAGCTCAGTAGCATCCAAGTCTTTAACTTGCAGAGGTTCATTCAGAAATACTAGCCCTAGTGCTTTGTTCTGTTCCCTACATGAATCACAAAGGCAGGGAAACAGTATTATCCCCGGTAAAGAAAATGGTGAACACTGAAGTGAAGCGACTCCAGAAGGAGACAGTGAGTCAGCATCAAAGTCTGGACCAAAACGCCAGTTTGCCAACTTGGAGCCCTCTCCTCAGAGTTGAGAACAAATGGAGAAATCATCTCTGTGAAAGCACTGGCTGTAGCATTGTACCGAAGTAATCTGAGGAATCACCCCCAATACGAATAAAATACAGCTGACAATTGGACTAATAACACTAATTTTGTTGGTGTGAGTGAAATAAGCCTCCATGATCAGAAACGGAGTGAACATAGGTAAACTGCCTGTCTTCTATAAAACCACATGCACATGTTTGGAGATATTTGGCAATGCTGTCATTGTGTCCGTGCCACAGGCTGCCTGTCCCCCTTCAGAAAACACATACAAGTCCTCCCGTTACAACTCTCTGCCAAGAGATCCATGGGAGCATCAAGAGGAAGTTTATTGCTTAAAAGTAACTGAAGAATGTTCCAAGGGTTGCGACACTGCTTTTGTTTCCCCCAGCGAACACCTTCAATTAGCTATTATTTTGGGAGGGGGTCTGGAGAACTTAAAAATTTCCCTCTATCCTCTTCACCAAAAGAACAGAATCTTTTTCAGGACAAATATACATCTCACCTGACAATGTGCTGCTTTGGTAAGTGTGGCAACAAAACACAGGTGGAGTGAAATATCCGTTCACTTATTTACCGCTGAAATTCATTAGGTTATGAAGCAGGCTGAGGTGTTTTATTGCCTATTGTAGAGTAGTATCAGCATTTGTGGATAAGGTCCACTTGCTTCATGAGTGTTCAATGAGAAACTGTATGGCTGAACAATGTTTCTATGTACGTAATATATTAAAACTAAAAGGCTGTAAAATAATATTAGACATCATTTGCACACAAAGATACACAGGCAGAGCAGAGAAGTAGCCGAAAAATGAAACTTGACATGCACGTTTGGTCATCACTTTGAAAGTTATCACATTAAGATTGAATAACAAAGCTCAGCAATTAAAGGGAAAATCATATCTGAACAGAGTTTGGGATTACTTGCTGAAAGCATTTTATTAGATTTGAATGTGAGCCCTATCATTTTGTGATCCAACCGGTGCTGCTTTCTTCCTTGCGAAGACGATTTCCATTGTTCGTCCTGTTGTGCGGTGGTAGTGGGCTTTGTTGTACTCCAGCTATGACAGCTTCCGAGGTCTGGTAAAACTGAATTTCTATGCTAAGACAACAAGTAGAGAAAGCAAGGAATAAAGAATATCGGACTTTCTATACAGATCCTGAAAGAAGACAGAGAGTGGAAAATAGGACACAATTTCTGGGTTTTTTTTTTTTCCTATCGGCAGGTCATCTCCAAATTTTGTAGACCTTACATACAGCTTTCAAAAGAGTCTTTAGTTATGACCTCTGTGTGGGTAACTTCATGAAATCTTAGCAAATATTCTCACTCATTTTTGGATAGTCACTGTTTTTTACTGGTTGTAAATGGAAACACCTATCTCAGAAGTCTTCTGGTACCTTTGACTTTTCTCCACCTTTTCACTTGAGGCTTCCCTGCTCTCCCCCAAGGTGTGCAATCCCATGGGTCTGCCCCACTCCTAGCCCCAGGCAAAAGGCACCTCCTGCTTGCCCGCCGTGAGGAAGGAAGTGGGCTTGGCTCATCCAGAGAAGCAGCAGTTGAAATACTGTTTGATTTCAGCTCTAGGAAGAAGTGATTACAAAGAACTACCAAGCCAACTTATAATAAAAGGGCTACATGAATCTATTTTGGTCTTACATCCAACCCATCTGGAAGCCTAATTTTTTTTTTTTCTTCCAGAATTTGCAGAGTTTTCTTCTGATTGCTTCCATTGTTTCTGGAAAGAATTGTTGTTGAATGACCTCCATCAGCTTTAGCAGGATGTTGCTTATTGGCAGCCATGGCATTGCCTTTCCAATGGCTGAGTTTAGAAGCCAACGGGTTAGAAACATTTGCACAGCAAATCCTTCCCTAACCCCTCAAAGCCATGTGATCATTATCCTAGCAAGCAGATAACAGTATTAAATTATTACAGCTAAGCCTGCCATTGTTGCTGTTTAACTCAATTTACAGGTTGTGTTGTGTCATGGGTGTGTGTTTCTTAAAAACACCTACTAATCGCACTTCTTGGATATACTTCGCATCTGTATGTTCGGGGGGGAGGGAGGAGCCTCCGCTGTTATCTGCCTGTGAGAGATCTTTCAAATTCAGCAAGTGTGACTAGAGCAATTCCCCAAAGCCTTCATACATCACCAGTTCATTCACTTGTATGAGAAGATTCATATTTGCATGAGAACGGGCTTCTAACCCTAGCACCTGGCTGTGGGGTCGAAATGCTGCGGCATGAAGGTCTCTCACCGCACGTTACAGCCTGCCTGACACAGCAGCCCAGGTTGCTCTTGCCCAGTAAATATCCCTCTGCATCTGGATGCATCTTTGGCCAAGAGTCTCTGGATTTCAGTTCTGACTTCAATGGACGATGCGTGAGAGTGGCAGCGAGGACAACGCAGCCCAGGCTTCTGTACCGAGACACACACAGCGGGGAGATGGCCACGACCTGCCTCTTACATGGCCTGGCTGCAGGTCCCCCCCCGTTCTGGTGCGGCTCTGGTAGCTGCCGTCTTGGGAGCCTCCATGGGAGCAGAGACGCTGCCATAGCGTCTGCAGGTCAGAGGCAGAATGGGGCAGGCTGTGTCACGCTGAGTTTCAGCTACAATAGCAGCTGTTTGAACATGAAACTCTCCTGTCCTGGTTTAGGCTTCATTTTCTTTCTAGTAGCTGGTATAGAGTTATGTTTTGGATTTAGTATGAGAATAATATTGATAACACACTGATGTTTTCAGTTGTTGCTAACCAGTTTTTATACCAAGTCAAGGATTTTTCAGCTTCTCATCCCCAGCCAGCATGAAGGCTGGAGGAGCACAAGAATTTGGGAGGGGACACAGCCAGGACAGCTGACCCAGACTGGCCAAAGGGGTATTCCATACCATGTGATGTCATGCCCAGTATATAAACTGGGGGGACTTGGCCAGGGGGGATCACTGCTCGGGGACTAACTGGGCATCATTTGGCAAGTGGTGAGCAATTGCATTGTGCATCACTTGTATATTTGATTTCTTTTATTATCATTGCCATTTTATTATTATCATTATTATTTTCTTCCTTTCTGTCCTATTAAACTGTCTTTATCTTAACGCGCAAGTTTTACTTTTTTTCCCCGATTCTCTCCCCCATCCTACGGGGGGAGGGGGGGGAGCGAGCGGCTGCGTGGTGTTTTGCTGCAGGCTGGGGTTAAACCATGACATCTCCCGATACTCATTTTTAGCTCTCCTTACAGGTTTACTACACACACCAATTATTACAATGCTGTTGAGAAGGCGAGAAAGTAAGTTTGCTTTGGACTCCTGCTCACAAGCTATTTGACAAAGCCCTACATTTTAATTTGATTCCTTCCTCATTCAGCTGCCATAAGCCTCAGCTCTGCCGATGTTCCCACGTGCCTTTGTTATCCATAGCGCTCCCACAAATTTCGCATTGATCCTGCAATTAGCAGTGGGCAAAGGAATGCCGTGGCGACCACAGCTGTCTCCCCAGGCCCATCAGCAGGAGGCTCAGGCTTCAGGAGCCTGCACCGGTGCCTCAGGTACCGCCCCTGGGAGAAACAGCTGTGCTTACTCATCACCTCCACCTGGATGGTATCTGAAGAGCCCAGGTCGGTGTGCAACCTTGCCGGAAAAGGCAGAATTTGTCAAATAGCCTCTAAATTACACATGCGTTTGCATTTGGGTTGTTTTGTTGTTGGTTTTTTGGTTTTTTTTTGTGAAAACCCTGCAACGATGGGGGTTGCATTTCTGTCCGCAACCCCTCAAAGGGGCGATGGCGCATCGAGGCCTCGGGGCTCCTGCGGACGCGGGCAGGGCGCTGCGGTGGATTTGGAAACGGTTATCGACGGTGCCCGAGCGGCCGAGGAGAACACGGGAGCTGCACCTGTGAACCACCGGGACGAGGGCAACCCCCTCACCGGTTTAAGGCTGGCCGGGCCGCAGCGAGCCGCCGGGCACAGGCCTGAAGAGCCGGCTCGCTGCTCGGGCTTAACCCCGCGGTGGCCGGGCGCGGTGCTGTAAGGACCGAGAAGGGCGGGCGGTTCGGGCCGCCGCGGCCGTGGCAGGCGGCGAGCCGCGCC
>VYZV01042791.1:286041-296272 GCA_013401275.1 Pandion haliaetus
CCCCCCAATCCTCACTCTAGCTATCTTACTTTGAGAAACATGGTGTTGCAATTCAAAGACTGCTTTTAATCATGTCAGCAGCCAAATTTCTGGTCCACCTGAATATGATCTGCAAGGGAAGAAAAATGGGAAGACCTTATATGCCGCTCTGTGGTGTATGTTGTAAAAACTGGACAGAATAGTTTTCCCGAGTTGATGGGAAGAGGCAATAAACAACTTACTGAATGTTTTTGGAGAACTAGTGAATCTCTTGCAACAATCAAGTGGAAGAGCAGGAAGAAAGCCTTACAATTACTAATTAATCTTTAGGTGGTTTAGCACTTCCTAATAAAAAGCCTGTAGATTTTGGTAACACAAATCTTGAAGATTCAGCCTTCTACTGCTTTGTTTGAATTAACAGTATGTCGTACGATACCAAGTCTTCTTACTAAACCAGGTGGTCAAACTGTTCAGGAAAGAAAGGGGGAGTATTTTTAGCCAACTGTTCCCATGACTTCAATTACATGTCCTAAAAAAGCACGTAATTCCTTTGGGAAGTGTCTCTATTTTCAGTCCTATGTAGTCAAATCATTTACGGCATCTACATCAAAGGTTTTGAATTGCGTGTGCCATGTCCCCCTTCTCATTCTGCTTGTGCTTTTAAAGGAGAAAATGCATCTGGGGCAAGACCAACAGGTAGGCTGTGGGTAGCCTGCCCGCTGTGTTGGGATGTCGTGCGTTAATTCCGTAAGAGATGCTTTGCTATGTATGACTTTTATCTTTTCCTTTAGGAAACTGGGGAGGGCACAGCTTTCTGAAGAACTTCCTTTAAAATAATGTTTATTGTTTCTAGAAGTGTTACTTTGGAGACTTTGTTTAAATTTGAAGTGTGGAGGGGGTGGGTTGTCACTAATTGCGTGTTTTGTATTCTGGCTACACCCTTAGATCTTTCAGACAGGGTTTATCTCTGTGGTCAGTAAAGCTGAGTATCAAGAACAGAAGATACATAGAGCCTGGAAGTGAAATAGGAGTTGAGTACTTAAAAAGTTAAACTGAAATTTCATATGTCTTTTTAAACCTGTTTGCACATCTCTCTGCTAGTAACTTGTTTTAGTCTGCTTAGAAACTTCCCCACCTGTCTTTTCCTCTCAGATCTGAAATTATACTTCAGAAGTTTCTTAATTTAAAAAAACCAAACAAGCCATGAATTTTTGGTTCTTTTAGGGTGGTTTTTGTTTGATTTGTTTTTAACCCAACCTTTGGTAGCTCCGTCTCTGGCATACTTTAAAAATACCCTTGAAACTTCTCAGACTGATTCTTCTGTCTTTGTTGGATCATGTGTATTGTATTAAAAAGTGTTCCCAGTGCCCATAATAGTAAATGTTGTTGGTCATTTTGGTCTTAGCCAGGTTTACATACGGTATGTGGTGTTAGTTATGGTTTAAGCTTGCAAGCTACATTCCCCTATAAGTAGCAATAATGGGCAAGTGGCTTGTAACCCAACAGTTGACAAGTTAATTGCATGAGTTTTAACATACCTTTTAAATAAAACCCCAACAAACCAACCATCAAGAAATGGAAAGGATATAATGGCTTTGTTTTCAAAAACAGCACTCCGGTTATGAATTTCTGTTTGCAGAGCAGCGTAAATAATGCAGTTCTACAGCTTTCATTGTTTTGATTAGGAGTTCAGAAACGTTTATCATAATTGCTGGATTGTTGGCACTTGCAACGGGTAGCTGGGATTTTTTGAGAAATTGCTCATTTACAGCATATCACAGGAGTGCTGGAAAAATAGAGTTTTGTTTAGACATAGCTAAAAATGCAATATTAATAGCTTGTCATCTGCAGTAGGAGTGCTTAATCTCAGTGAGGCTCTACTGTCCCCTCAATCTTCGGTAAATTTTTAATTTTGTAGTTGGTTTCCATGCTAATGCAAGGGATGTTGCAACTTGTGTGAGGAAATAGGCTGGTTTAATTTTATAGATGTGGGTATAGATACTGCATTTGTTATCCACATAGGTATATTTCTTTTTAATAAAAATATATGCTTTTATGTAATGGTGGTTGTTACCAGGATTTTTTGCTTCTGTTTTGTTGTTTTTTTTTTTTTTTCCAGCTGGGTTGTTAGATCTGTGTATGTAAATCCTTGACACCTTCCCCCCACTGACATGTGGGGTAGCGAGTTATCTGCAGAACTAATGCGGAGTTAGAAAGTGGGTTTGGTTGCTGAAACTGTTTGAAATATGTAGCCCAGCTGTACTTGAAGGTGCACATACAACAGATATTTCAGTAATGCTGGGTTAGTTGACACACCCATGTCCCAGGGTGGATTTCTCTTCCTTCCCAGTTCTTAATGATGGGAGGAGATGGGAAAGATGCATTAAAATTACATGCTTTACTTTCAGTAATTGTTGCTGGCAAAGGTGATGCTCAGTACGTGCCTGCATTGGCTTTGGTGTTGGAAAGTCTTCTTAACTTGAGTTCGGTCTGCTTGGTGTGTGCTCCACACCATCTCTGCTACACCTGCCACCTCTGCTTCTTGGTCTCTGCTGCCCTTCTTTGGTCCTCATCCTTGAAGCTGTGGTACAAGCCACGGGTTTCTGCTACGTGTCACAACTGTCTTCCAGAAGCGCCTCTCTTGAGCCATCTGCAGGAATGGTGTTTCTGCCATCCCGCTTTAATTTTTGGTTTGCAATAGCGTGTGGGTGTACTTGACTCGGATTGTTGTTTTCCCTTCTCTATGTGTGAGCACATACAGTTCCCACACAGATAATTTTTCTGAGATGTCAGAAGGAAACAATTTTCTCTCAGTGAAGCTTAGCACTTAAGATGATGTTCTGAAATGGGGGTGAGTGAGCGTCTACTGATTCCCTTCTCCTGGGGAAGTGATGCCAGACCAAAGAGTAGGCTCTGGCAAGGCACTACAGTTTCCCTACTAGCCACATCTTTTTGTCAGCTTTGACCATACGTTTGGGAGGCAAGACATTCCTGATAGTTGTGAACAGTTATTATGGCTTTGAGGGAGACACTTTTTTCCCCAACAGATACCAGTTCTGAATGAGTTTATACTACAAGGCAGTGGTTGTCAGTTTGCCAGCAGGTCTGATAGGTCTGTGGACTATTTCTGATAACTTTGCAAAAGTAAGCAAAGAGAAAAGACCAACTTCCATAAGCCTAGCTTATTTGGACTAGGATGTGCATTTCCTACACCTTTTTTTAGAGCCTCTTGGGAGGTAGAAGCAATTGTGCTGAGCCTTGTCTGGCTATGGGGCATGTGCTGCTATCAGTTGATAAACCCCATTTGAAAAGGCCTGTTAAGTCTTGAAGAGGAAAATGTTATCACAGTGAGCGTAGACGATGGACTAGGTTTGTGTTGTGGTACAGGGTGGGTTGCTGCAGTGGTTTGGTTTCAAGAAACTGTGTCTGATGATGTTGGTGTTCCCTTTTGATTAAAGTTGGTGGCTTTATGCTATGCATGTATTAGTATTTGTGTTCAAATCACAAGGGTGCATGAGGAGAAGGTGCTGATGGGCTGACTTGCTGGGCTTGGCACTGTGCTTTGGGGTGGCCTTCGGGCATGTGGGCTGGCTTCTTCCATGGTAGAACCCAACCAGAAGGTGTTCTCCAGGAACACGCCTGAAATGTGCTAGCCCCTCATGATGCCCATGCCACATAACTGGACTAGGTGGGATTGGAAATGCAATGCAGCAAGCACTAGTGGAAACACAGCTGTTCTGCTCTGCAGGTCATTTTTGTGTCTAACGTTGTAGCCACAGAGGTGGTGGGAGAGACAATGTCTTCCAACTGTGACAGCTTGTAGGGACACTCAGTTTGTCTAAGGACCATAGTCACTGAACCATAGTCACGAAATGTAACAGTGTGCATTAAAAAGAAAAATGTGAGCATCAAACTACTTGGGAAATTTCATTGTGACTGGTTGGTGTAATGCAAGGAGTTGCTGCCTCTCCTGTCTCCCAGTGTCACCTGTCTAATAAAGGCACTGGGGCTGCCATGTCTGTGGCCAGAAGCTGCAGTTACGGGCCACTGTCCTTCTGTTAAGGCTCCAAGTGAAGGGGATGTGGGATGTGGTCCTAAATAGTGTTTGCAAAGAGAAAAGTTCAGCTTGAAGTTAATGGTTTTTTGTACCTCTCCCCTTTTTATAGGGGCAAGAAATGGTATGTGGCCATTTGGGAAAGACAGATTCAAGCAGTCCATATCTCTTACAAAGCACTTAGTGACTCCTTCGTGCCATCTACAAGCACATTCCTCTGAGGGCACGGTCGCATCCGCTGTTGCGAATGGATTGGCACTGCGGAAATGTGCTGAGTGGGCATGTGGCTGGGACCCAGGTTCCCCAAGCATCCCTTCCTAACCTCAAGGGGTTTGTTGTTGTGTTTGGCATTTAAAGGAGCAGTGCAAAAGCAAGAAACAGTTTCCTTCCTCCTTTGGGGTAGCTGCTGCTTTCTCTTCTGGTTGCAAAGTGGATGTTTTAAGAACATTTTGATGTGGTTTGTATGTTATGTTTGGATGTAGGCTAAAGCTGGCAGAGCTGGATGCCTAACCTGTACGTGTGTGGTTTTGGTTGTGTTTTTTTTTTTTTTTCTCTAAGTGCTGACTATTTGGAATCTCTAATGAAATTCAGAGAAATTATTGCTCACTTGAAGTATAGAGCCTAGCTCAAGCTTTCTTTTTTTTTTTTTCTTTTTTTAAATGCTTGCCAAGTCATCTCCTCTGTTACCTATTTGGTGAGTATGTGAACAGCTTCACAGATGTGAAAATAAGACCCTTGCTAAAATGGTAATGACCATAGTGTGGGAATACAAAGCCTATTGTAGATGAAATCCAAACAGTTTGGCACTGCAGGCTGCTGGGGTTGCAAACAGTGTTTGTGCTTGTGTGTTGACATGTATGTATACTAAAGATAACTAAGCTAATTATGGCTAGCTGTAGAGTGCTTATCTGAGGAGAGAGTCAGATGGACAGGTCTTATTAGTATCTCTGAACTTGTATTTGCTCACTTGACTGGAAAATGTAAGCTTGGGGTTATCTTACCTCCCCCCCCCTTAATAAGTAGTATATTAAATTCATCCTGCTAATACTGTCCTAAAGTTTACTTCTGGAGTAATAAAATCAAAGGTGGAGTGTAGCAGCTCAGATAATACTGAGACTTTTTTTGCTCTGATAGTTTGTGTCTGCAAAAGCAAATGTAACGTCAGCTCCGTGGCATCAGGCAAAATCATAAGAAGAGTGACTGTGTGTTTGTAGGGTTGAATGTTCCAGCTCTCAATGTGTAACCCAACAAACAAGCATTTCTAGAAAATGAAAATGTTACCCAATTGGAAAAATAAATAAAACCCACCCTGACTTTTTTTATAGGTCTGTAAAGGTTTCCAAGAGTATATCTGTATTTTCATGCTCTTTTGCTGAAAGTTGTGATGCCGGTAAATTACTTCACTCTCCAGTACTATGCTGTCATGTCTTCTTCACGGAACACCTGACTTATTTTTCAGCTTTCATCTTTTACTTCTTCCGAAGAACAACACAGTTAGGTTTAGCAGCACAGCTCAAATGTTATGTTTGAGTTGAGGTAGTTCTTAATCATCTTTTATTAAAATCACCCATTTATGATTAAACTAATTTATGATCAGATGCTCAGGTGCCTTACAGAAAAGTTGATGATAATGCTCTAGCATCATGTATTTTTTCAGAATTTTTAGCAAACTAATATAAAATGTTACTTACCTATTCTTGTGTTTTTCTTAAACTAACAATCTGTTAAGAGTTTCCAGCTGTTATTTAACTGGTTTTTTTAGATTTGCTTAATACATAAAATTAAGAAGGACTATAGCTATCATAGTTCTGTAATTTCAAAAACTTTTAGTGAGCAACTTGCTCATGCCCCTTTATGGAAGTGTTTCGTAGCAGTGAATAAAAATTTTACGATCAAAGGTCTTGGCAGGAGAGGCTTGGACAGAATTGCAATGTCTTCCTTCAGCAATTGCTTTAGGTATTTCCCAACATGATGCTTGGAAGTGCAAAAATGATCAAGGTACGCAATGCAAGAAGAGTAATCCATGGTCAGTTATTGTCATCTAGGTGATAGTCCCAGTTTGATGTTTCACTGGTAAATATGCTAATTTTTCCTTAATCACTTAGCTTCACTTTTTAGTCTGCTGGGAATAAGGTATAAATGTGCATTATGTGGGATCTGTCCTCTTGGTGGAGAATATTTCTCTGCTAATTATGTATGGGGTGTACCAGTGCATTATGTATGGGGAGTGCCAATTGCAAATCTGGTCTTGCAGATGGAATAAATGACCAAGTATAATTGAAGAATGTACCACGTTGACTATGCATTTTGCATATGTTGAAGATGAATGTACTTACAGAAACTGAATGTGTACAGCATGCACACGTCTAGCCACTGTAGTGCTGACTTCCAGCATTGTCTTCCTTGGTCATTGTTATTGCTGGAAGAGATGTTCTGTCTTACCTGTAATTGCAAATAAATCGGGCTGACAGATGCTACTAGGCTGGGCTCTGCTGCATGCCAGGGCCTTAGAAATGAGAAAAGATTGGAGCTGTAAGAGTATGAAGAGAAACAGCTGGATATGGCAACTCGCATCCGAGTGGCAGGCTTTTCTTTTACAGAAACAAAGCAATGTTTTCAGAAGTGTAGTAGACCTTAATGGATACAGTAATATTCTCACCAAAGCATTTCTTTTACTCACGGTTTTCAGATGTTTCCTGGAGTTGCTATTGCAGTGCGTTAGGTTGGCAGCAGAGGAGAAATGCGTGGAGGTGTCTGACAAAACCCAAATGTCGAGTTGCCGTTCTTGAATGAGGACAAGATGAAAAGTCAAATGTTCTGACCGTCTTGGAGGGAGATGTCTTAACTCTTGAATGCTGAAACCTAGGCTACTGGCTTTGGTCTGAAGTTGGTTCTCTTGAGTTTGGTCTTTGGTCTCTGCGAATTCATGGGAGCAGAAATTTTGCAAACCCAGGTTCATGTAGTTGCTGTTGTGTGAATAGCATGAAGTTATTAAGGTTCGATATTGATAGGCACTGATGCATTATTGCAGGGATGAAAAGACTGAGGCAAGGGCTTTATGCAGTAGTCATAATCTGTTTATGTGTAAGTTTGTGCCACTGTCCATCTGCCCCAATTAGATTTGAATAGCCTAGTGAAACCTAGACTGAGGTTGTTTGTGATTTAGGATACAGAAAAAACAGATCTGAAATTTGATGATGTAGAAGAAATGCTTGACTTGATAGGTGGACTCCTAAATCTAAATATGCTGGAATCTCAGCACTGTCTGACATGAAAACACTTCCCATTTATATTTCATTTTAGGCTTTAATGCATCACATGAGACTATGTGCTTGCAGCTTCAGCACTTGTGATTTATTGAGGGTATTGCTCCATATTTTATGATGATGTCAAGTGAGGCAAATAGCATCGGTCACGTGCTGTGATGGATACAGGCCTGGTGGCAGAGCAGGTCTGAAGTGGTCCCAGCCTGTCCAGGTGTGCACATGCTGCTTTCGAGCTCTCTGCGGCTCAAGGAATGAAGAGAATCATATGCAAGCCATCTGGGATAGTAGAGACCATAGGCAGTTGATTTTGGGTGTGTGGGATAAACAAACATGTCTGCTTTGAAGGCAAGGGAGGGTCCTGCCAGCCTGGGAGTCATGCTTCTTTTCTGCACTTCTATGCCAAGTTCATCCTGAAATGGGAGGAAAATGCCCTGAAAATAAACATAGCATTGTTGTGTGTAAGGTTATATGCTGTGCTTAAGCTTGGGAGTTTTGGGGTCCTGTGGCATGCAGTAATTGTGCAAGAAGAACAACTCATGGTGGTTTAAGTATTGAGGTTTTAACTAGCCAACACTTGTACAGTAGGCATTACTAGTAATTTTATTCTTCTGCAGTAGCTGAAGTGAAAATGAGTGTAAATGAGAAGTACAAAGAGCTGTTTGGAGTTTTCTGTCTACCAGGCACTCAGAATGCTTCTGTTTCTAGAGGTGGATGGTGTTTCATATGGTTGCCTGGCATTTATGGATCATCCTTCTTAGAAGGACATCTATTATTGCTGCGGTGTCCTTACAATTTCTGTTGAGTTGGGATAAAAATAAAATGTTGGAATCATGTTTATAGTCAGGAGTAGTAATAAAAGGAGCAGCCCAAATCTGGCTTTTTTCTGTCACTGACTTCACTTTCAATGCAGTAGCTATAAAAAAACCCCAAAGTAGTTGTTTCCCGTTATCATTTTTAGGGCAGTAATCAGTGTTACATCTGGACAAGAGGGCAGAGAGGTTTCTTCTTTACTGTACTGTGAACTTCCGTGTTTGCCTGCTAATAGTTCCCACGTAAATGCCTGATAGTGTCACCGTTATACGTTTTCCCCCTGTCATACTTGGGGAAGAAAGATTGGAAAAATGTTCAAGTGAGAAGTAAGCTTTAAGTAAATGTGAGAAACTGGGTGGCTTTAGCCTCTGTTTCCTTGCTGTAAGAGGATCATTTCTGTAAATGATCACCTCAGTCACCGAGGCAAGCAGCTCCAGGGGAATGGCAAACAACTTCATGCCTGGCTCAGCAGACATGTCTCCTCTGTGGCTACCCTGCCTTCCCAGCTGCCCTGGCATCATAGGTACGAGGCTCTGCAGTTGGAACCAAATAATAATGAGAATGGTGATTCATCTAGCTTGGAGGTGTCACTGAGGTTAAGTAGGCCTATGCCCTGTGTCAAAACTGCTTCCATAAAGAAAAGAAAAAAACAGGTTGTTGTCATAGGAGACTCTCTTCTGAAGGGAACAGAAGGCCTGATACGCAGACTGGACCCATTTCTTAGGGAAGTCTGCTGTCTCCCTGGGGCCCAGGTTAAAGATGTGAAGAGAAAGCTTCCCATTACTGATATTTTCAAGTAGGCAGCAATGAAGTTGCAACAAGAAGTCCAAGGGCAATCAAGAGACACTTAGGGCCTTGGGACGACTGGTTAAGGGATCAGGAGCACAAGTAGTATTCTTCTCCGTCCTTCCAATTGCAGGGAACGATGAGGGAAGAAACAAGAAGAGCCAGCAGATCAGTATCTGGCTCTGAACCTGGTGTCACTGGCAGAATTTTGGGTTTTTTGATGATGGATTGGTTTATGTGACACCAGGCCAGCTGGCAACAGATGGGATACACCTGTCTCAAAAGGGGGGAAAGGATCTTTGCATAGGAGTTAGCAGGTCTCATTGAAAGAGCTTTGAACTAGATTTGAAGGGGGGAAGGGATAAAACCAGGCTCACTAGAGATAAGCCTGGGGGCATGCCAATGTTTGAGGGACATCGTGCTAGCGAGATTCTTTGGTCTGCTGTCTCAGTAGAGGTAGGGGATGGAGATCCATGTGGCAGCAAAGACGCAAGGGTTATTGATGTGTTAGAAACCATGGAAGCACCTGAGAATGGTCATGTAGGAATTAGGGCTTCTCACTGCAAAGAGGTGGCAGGATCAATAGCCCAACTGAAGTGCATCTACACCAGCGCATGCAGCATGGGCAACAGACAGGAGGAGCTGGAAGCCATTGTGCAGCAGGAAAATAATGACATAGCTGCCATCACAGAAACATGGTGGGATGACTTGCACAACGGGAGTGCTGCAATGGATGGCTATAAACCTTGCAGAAGGGATAGGCAAGGAGGGAGAGGTGGTGGGATAGCCTTACATTTTAGGGAGTGTTTTGATTGTCTAGAGCTTAATGTTGTTGATGATAGGGTTGAGTGTTTATGGGTAAGAATTGGAGGGAAGGCCAACAAGGCAGATACTGTGGTGGGAGTCTGTTAACAGACCACCCAACCAAGATGAAGAGGCAGATGAAATATTCTATAAGCAGCTGGGAAAAGTCTCACAATCACTAGCCCTTGTTCTCCTGGGGGACTTCAGCTTACCAGATATCTGCTGGAAATACAATACAGCAGAGAGGAAACAGTCTAGGAAGTTTCTGGAGTGTGTGGAAGATAACTTCCTGACCAAGCTGGTGAGCCAGCCAACTAGGGAAGGTGCCCCACTGGACCTGTAATTTGTGAACAGAGAAGGACTTGTGGGTGATGTGATGGTTGGAGGCTGTTGTGGGCATAGCAATCATGAAATGGCCGAGTTTTTGATTCTCGGAGAAGTAAGGAGGGGGGTCAGCATGACTGCTCCCTTGGACTTGGGGAGGGCAGACTTTGGCCTGTTTAGGAGACTGGTTGAGAGAGTCCCTTGGGAG
>VYZV01042791.1:297059-309031 GCA_013401275.1 Pandion haliaetus
GACTGGTTAAGGGATCAGGAGCACAAGTAGTATTCTTCTCCGTCCTTCCAATTGCAGGGAACGATGAGGGAAGAAACAAGAAGAGCCAGCAGATCAGTATCTGGCTCTGAACCTGGTGTCACTGGCAGAATTTTGGGTTTTTTGATGATGGATTGGTTTATGTGACACCAGGCCAGCTGGCAACAGATGGGATACACCTGTCTCAAAAGGGGGGAAAGGATCTTTGCATAGGAGTTAGCAGGTCTCATTGAAAGAGCTTTGAACTAGATTTGAAGGGGGGAAGGGATAAAACCAGGCTCACTAGAGATAAGCCTGGGGGCATGCCAATGTTTGAGGGACATCGTGCTAGCGAGATTCTTTGGTCTGCTGTCTCAGTAGAGGTAGGGGATGGAGATCCATGTGGCAGCAAAGACGCAAGGGTTATTGATGTGTTAGAAACCATGGAAGCACCTGAGAATGGTCATGTAGGAATTAGGGCTTCTCACTGCAAAGAGGTGGCAGGATCAATAGCCCAACTGAAGTGCATCTACACCAGCGCATGCAGCATGGGCAACAGACAGGAGGAGCTGGAAGCCATTGTGCAGCAGGAAAATAATGACATAGCTGCCATCACAGAAACATGGTGGGATGACTTGCACAACGGGAGTGCTGCAATGGATGGCTATAAACCTTGCAGAAGGGATAGGCAAGGAGGGAGAGNGGATAGGGGGTGGTATAGCCTTACATTTTAGGGAGTGTTTTGATTGTCTAGAGCTTAATGTTGTTGATGATAGGGTTGAGTGTTTATGGGTAAGAATTGGAGGGAAGGCCAACAAGGCAGATACTGTGGTGGGAGTCTGTTAACAGACCACCCAACCAAGATGAAGAGGCAGATGAAATATTCTATAAGCAGCTGGGAAAAGTCTCACAATCACTAGCCCTTGTTCTCCTGGGGGACTTCAGCTTACCAGATATCTGCTGGAAATACAATACAGCAGAGAGGAAACAGTCTAGGAAGTTTCTGGAGTGTGTGGAAGATAACTTCCTGACCAAGCTGGTGAGCCAGCCAACTAGGGAAGGTGCCCCACTGGACCTGTAATTTGTGAACAGAGAAGGACTTGTGGGTGATGTGATGGTTGGAGGCTGTTGTGGGCATAGCAATCATGAAATGGCCGAGTTTTTGATTCTCGGAGAAGTAAGGAGGGGGGTCAGCATGACTGCTCCCTTGGACTTGGGGAGGGCAGACTTTGGCCTGTTTAGGAGACTGGTTGAGAGAGTCCCTTGGGAGGCAGTCCTGAAGGGCAAAGGAGTCCAGGAAGGCTGGAGGTTCTTCAAGAAGGAAGTCTTAAAGGCACAGGATCAGGCCGTCCCCATGTGCTGAAAGATGAGGTGGTGGGGAAAAAGACCGGCCTGGCTGAACAGAAAGATTTGGCTGGAACTCATTAAAAAAAAAATAGAGTTTTAGCCTTTGGAAGAAGGGGCAAGCAACTCGGGAGGACTACAAGGATGTCGTGAGGTTATGCACGGAGAAAATTAGAAGGGTGAAAGCCCAACTGGAACTTAATCTGTCTACTGCTGTAAAAGACAATAAAAAATTATTCTATAAATACACTAGCAACAAAAGGAGGGCTAAGGAGAATCTCCATCCTTTATTGGATGGAGGGGAAGCATAATGACAAAGGATGAGGAAAAGGCTGAGGTACTTAATGCCTTCTTTGCCTCAGTCTTTAATAGTAAGACCAGGTGTTCTCTGGGTATCCAGTCCCCTGAGCTGGAAGACAGGGATGGGGAGCAGAATGAAGCCTCCATAATCCAAGGGGAAGTGGTTGGCGGCCTGCTACACCACTTAACACACAAGTCTATGGGGCCGGATGGGTTCCACCCAATGGTGATTAGGGAGCTGGCAGAAGTCCTTACCAAACCACTTTCCACCATTTATTAGCAATCCTGGCTAACCGGGGAGGTCCCAGTTGACTGGAAGTTAGCAAATATGATACCCAGCTACAAGAAGGGCCAGAAGGAGGATCCAGGGAACTACAGGCCTGTCAGTCTGACCTCAGTGCTGGGGAACGTTATGGAGCAGATGATCCTGAGTGCCATCACATGGCACGTACAGGACAACCAGATGATCAGGCCCGGTCAGCATGGGTTTTTGAAAGGCAGGTCCTGCTTGACTAACCTGATCTCCTTCTATGACAAGGTGACTTGGTTAGTGGATGAGGGAAAGGCTGTTGATGTTGTCCACCTAGACAACATGAGCGTGCACAGGTGGCCAAGAAGGCCAATAGCATCCTGGCCTGTATCAGAAACGTGTGGCCAGCAAGAGCAGGGAAGTGATTGTCCCCCTGTACTCAGCACTGGTGAGGCTGCACCTTGAGTACTGTGTTCAGTTTTGGGCCCCTCGCTACAAGAAAGACATTAGGTCCAGAGGAGGGCAATGAAGCTGGTGAGGGCCTGGAGCACAAGTCTTATGAGGAGCAGCTGAGGGAACTGGGGTTGTTTAGCCTGGAGAAAAGGAGGCTGAGGGGAGACCTTACTGCTCTCTACAACTACCTGAAAGGAGGTTGTAGCCAGGTGGGTGCTGGTCTTTTCTCCCAAGTAACAAGTGGTAGGATGAGAGGAAATGGCCTTGAGTTGCACCAGGGTGGGGTTTAGATTGGATATTAAGAAAAATGTCTTTACTGAAAGCATCAAGCTCTGGAACAGGCTGCCCAGGGAAGTGGTTGAGTCTCACCATCCCTGGAGGGATTTAAAAGACATGTAGATGCGGTGCTTAGGGACATGGTTTAGTGGTGGACTTGGCAGTGCTAGGTTGACAGTTGGACTCAATGGTCTTAAAGGTCTTTTGCCACCTAAACAGTTCTATGAATCTATAAGCACTTACAGTTTATACCAGTATGTTAATGGATGATGCCATAGCCAGTTAACTGTATCACTGTCCAGAAGCCTGTCCTTAGATTAATTTGGCAGATTTAATTGATTTCCCACACATTCCCTCTTCCATCGCAATATAAGCCTAGAGTCTGCATGCATATCATATCAGTGCTGCATAAAACATTCCAGTTTCTTGAACACCTTGTTTTTTTGCTGAAACACGTTGAAAGCTCAGGTGGTAACATGCAGGATCACTGCCAAAAATATTTCTGGTGCAAATGGAAATTTCAGGATGGGAAACTTCATTATGATGGCTGCTTGGAGGTGGACCCGGGCTCCTTCTGGTTCAGTTGTGGGGTAGCCAGATGAGCCCAAGTTTGCTGGGGTGCGACCTGAGCGGTTAGCAGCTGATGCAGCCCGCAGTTTGCACAGCACCATGCTTGCAGGGTGGCAGCCCTGGGGCGAGCTCCTGTGGGGGGCAGGCAGGGTGGTGTGGTGTTATAAAGGGACACAGAGGTTAGCTTGCTTTGTTGCCTTGGGATGGCTTCAGTTTTCAGATTCCTAATTGTTTCAAGGTTGTGTTTTCACTGTGTGAGGCATACTTGTGTTTTCTTCTGCATATTGTCCTTGCTGCAAGTTGGTGTTAATTAGGCCACTGCTTATATGTCATTTTTGCTGACAGGCGGTTTTTCCACAGACTCTTGCAGTGTGTTGCTGTGCTATGGCTGCTCAGTCTCGGGTACTGCCAGCTCAGGCTCGGGTGCTTGCGGATGCCTCTTAATCGATTTGGCCTCGGTGCGACCAGATCAAATGTTGCTCTGCATGATCTTGTTACATTCCCATCTTGTAGCTTATGCTGAGTGTTTTGATGCCTGTCTGACCGCAGACAAGTTTATTTTCTGCTCTTTGTAATTTGTTTGTGATAAACTGAATGGAGAATTAGAAAATGGGCTAATGTTACTGTAACAAAAAAAAAAAAAAAAAATCCATGTGACCCATATATACATGTACTTCAGTTATGTTTGTCTGGTAGCTCAAAATTGGTTGTCTCAGCCCTTTACCCTGCTGGTGGAAGAACATGGGGCTCCCTGGCTGGATTGGTGTCCCAGTTTGTCACCATCCTGACTTTAAGAAGCTAGCAGTCCCTGGGATTGTCTAATAGTCAATGCCATTCTTGAAACCAAGAAGTCAACAGAAAATCTGCTTGGACTTGGTCTGTGTTGAGATGTGTGCTTTGGTTTATAAGTGGTTTCTGTAGCTTCAGTGGCAGCTGGTTTTGTGGGGAAGCATTGTTCCATTCCGGGGAACTGAGGGATGCTCCTCATTGGTGTGTTGATCTGGTCGGGCGAGGAGTGTTTCACACTTCACCTGTGGGTTTGTGTGGGACACTATCCTGATATTACTGTTAGTTTTGTTTGTGAGAAAATAATTCCACCTTTTACTCTTAAACTTGCATCCTTGGCAAACTGGCTGGAGGTATGTATTCCCCAGTGGATTTTGCTGATGTATGAGATGGAGTTGTCATTGCTATGCTGGTGTATACATTATAGCAGCCTTGTTTGTGCAGGAAAAATAAAAGGTCTTTTTTCTTTCTTTTCATCTACCTTTCTCTTCCTCTCTTTCCTGTGCAAAGCTCCAAGATGGGTATTCTAGACAGCCTGTGTACCGATTTTTATAAGGACTAATATTGCCTTTGATTCTTGAAGTTTGTTATTATTAAAAGTAACTAACTTTCTTAGATCAGTTAAGCAGGATGTGGAGGGAGGCTACAGATCCAAGAAAACAAATGAATATTTTGAATAAAATATTTTCTCCGGGTGTTTTGTAGAGCTGTTTTGTGTGATGAGCTTTTTCTTAAAACTTTAAAGCAAGGATTTAAGTGCTGGCAATTTCAAACTAGGTTTGGTTTCATGGCCTCAATGAGTTTGTGCAAATGAGTTGCTCAGTTTGTGAAGGAAATTATTTTGGTTAATTGTATTAAGGTCTGCATTGAATTAATGCAGAAACATGTCAGTATTGATGAAAATGTGGTGTTCATTTCTGATCTCTTGATTGTGAAGGTTTATTTGGAAAAAAAAAAAATTGAATGGAACGTCAATGAACCATTTTGCCGTGGAGCCCAGTTATAGTTCCTGGAACTGGCTCTTGGGCTAAAAGGGGAAAAAGTGTGAGTAGTTTCCCTTCCCCTTCCCTTCCCCTCCTCTGGCATCCACTCAGTCCTGTCCCCCTCTTCCTTCTCGTGTTTGCTCTCTGAGAAGGGCCTGAACTGGTTTCTTCTGAAGGGACCTGTTGTTGTAGGGAGTATTTTTCTTACAGCTGCTCCCATTTTACTAATGGCAAGAAAAGAAATGTCCTGTTGTGGTAGAAGGCCTCGCTTTCCGTCCTTTGCAAACTGATCTGTGCAAAGAGAGAGGGAGGAAGAGCTTCTTACCTTTCCTTTGTACACATGCATTTTTTTTGTATGATAACATAGAAAACGAATTACGTGTGCAGGTTCAGAATGAAAACATCAGCCACATAACATTGATCTCTTCCAAGAATAAATGCTTGGCTCTATCTGTATTGTGCTGGAGGCCTGGGATTTGTGAAAGACTGAATGACAGCTGGGAGGGACAATGCAGGTTTTGTAGCCATGTACTGTTTTCAGTAGAATAAAGAATGGGGGAAGGAGTGCTCAAATGGTGGTCTGAAGAAGCTATTTGGTAAACAAAATTGATTTGGGATGTCTGCTGTTAACTTTCAAGTGGGCTTCACATCAAATTTTAGCAATGGTAAATTGCATCATAACTTTGATTATATTTTTTTTTCTGACAGACTTTGCAAACTGTTTAATATACAGATAGTACAGTAAAAATAGTTCCATATCCCCAAATCTAGATTTACAGAAATGATTTTTTTAAAGATTTTTTCAACTCCTCTGATGGAAGTTTCTGCCTGCCTTAGTGGCGCGTTTTGAGTGAAGTGATACCAACATTGGGCAAGTCATGATGGGGCGAAGGCACTGATTATTTTTAACAAGCTTGCTGCCTTAATGTAGAAAGCCAAGTAATGTACTTGCTGTACTGTGAAATAATGTTTGAGAATTAATGCAGTCTGTCTGTGTAGCTGCATCCCCAAGGGATGCCCCTCCTTGGGGGGGGGGGGGGGGGGGGGNGAGCCCTGCATGGCCATGCTCCCTGTGGGCTGCGGGCACCGTGTCCTGCCCACCATGGTGCCAGCCTCTACAATGGCCCTGACACTTTGTGCTGTATGGACTTTTAAAAATGACTACTTAATTTTTCTAGTAAAATAAAATGTTGGTTTGGGAAAGTGGGAAAGACATCCTTTTGGGGAATCTTACTGTAGGAACATTTTTAGCTCTGTCCACCTTGCAGCTCTGACCCAGATTTTCAGCATATTTTGGTAATACACAAGCACAGAAAGTGTGATCTAAACTCTTGCAGGTCTTTAATTTAGTCTCCTCTTCAATGGCACTGGTGGCTTTTCAATGGTTCAGAAGATTGTTTGGACATCTCTTACTAAAGCTTCCTCCTTTTCCCTTGATGCAGAATACTTTGCCAGTGACCTGAATGGTCCTGAACCTGGAAAAGAAACTCAGTGGTGGTTTTGTCCCTCCCTTACAGCTGCCTCTGAAAACATCTTCATATTGCTGTTCCTGTACCTTATTATTTCATGCAAGCCCTCATGCAGGAGATAAAACAGTTTTTTAGAGCTTCAAGTGTTGCTGTATGCATAATCATACACATCTGTTGTGTGATTGTTGAAATGGATTTATAGTGTCTGTTTATTCAGGCTAATTGCTTTTGACAGATTTTAATAAAAAGTTTTGAATCAAGAGTGGGTAGGTGCATGTTTGGACAGCTTGTATCTTAGAAATAAGGAAGTTGCCTGAACTAGAGACAGAGTGTAGTATCTGTGTGAAGAAGACGAGTTTTTCAAGTCCTGTGAAAACAGTCCCAAAAGGTTTGGTGACACGACTACCCTAAAACCTTGCAAACATCAGAAAAAATGGTATAAAATTCCCTACTTGTTTGAAAAGGTTAAGCACTGATGGCTTGACATTTAAAACAAACCTGCATTTAAATTTATTCTGTTACATGGTGTGGGAAGAAATGTGTGTTGTAGACTCTAAATTTGTCAGGCAAACATTCTGAAGATTTACTGAGATGGTAAAAGACATGGATATGGAATCCAATTCACTGTGAAAGTTTAAGGACACACCTGGTGAAGCAGTAACTCTGTTTGTCCTGTTAAAAGCAGAGAGATTGTTGTAGAAGAACTAAAATTCTCACAGTAGTTCACATTTGGAAATCAATACGATGAACAGATGTTTGCCAAGGTCAAGAGATGTTGAGGGGAGGAAAAATCCCAGTGTGATAATTTACCAATACTTAATGCTCTTTGGAGTCTGGGATGAGCTCATTGCTGTACTTCACTTCTGAAATGTAGCAAGTGGTTTTTAGTGTGATTTGACACAACTGAGTTCACTTCTCAAAAACTTTATTATGCTGATGTGAATTAAAACACTTGAGTATGTCTATATCATGTGATGAATTACTTTGTATGATTTTCACATTTGAAAATAATAGGATATTTTATGTAAAAGTATTATTTTTTTTTTAAGGGAAGTAAGTAAGGCTTTGCAGGTGCCCACAGTAAGTGCTGAGCCTGCCCTCTGGAAGTCGGTCTATACAGAAACTAGTATGTGAGACCAAGTGACTGTCTGCTTGAGGTCTATCCTAAAGGCTGTGTGATCTACAGTGAGTGCATCTAGAGCAAAGGAGTACATCAAGTGATTATTCTTATAGCTTGTCTGAAATATTAGTAGCCCTTGACTGTTCTGCCTTTATGTAACAAAAGAAAATGAAAGAAATCTGAAACTAAGTATGCGTTCTTCTGATGATACTCTTGATTACCTTGACACAGCTTCAGCTCTCCTCATGGTGTAACAATACAAGTAAAAAGCAATGCTGGTATTACTGGATGATATTCTCTATTATGTTAGCAGAGGGAAGAACCACATAATGTGCACTGGCTGACCCCGGAGGGCAAGGACGAAAGATAATATGACCATGTCGGCAAAAGGGAAGAGTGCTGTTGGTTGGAATGAGTTGAGGGACTCTTACTCAGTTTTCAAAGTAAAGTGGTTGTGGGTGATTTGCCAATATAGAGCTATACCATCAATAAAGACCCATTGGTATGCATGTACACTGGGAACGTAATACTGGGAATTGCTTTATTTTCAAGAAATGCTCAGTTTCATGTCCTGCATTGTGCGGAGTACCTTATCACTGCAGACTAAATGTGATGATGAAACGCTTAGATTGGCTAAGCCTAGGCTGGGTGCAGGTAAGGGAGCTGCTGTGTCCTCTCTGGAGTGTTGCCAGGGCTTCTGGAGCCAAACACTGTGCTGCTGCTGTGCTGTTTTAAGCTGAACCCTCCTGACATCTCGGTGAACTCTGGGAAGTCATGCCCGCCTTCCTGAGCTTGTGGGCGGGAAAGGGAGAGCTGGGGGAAGGTTGCTTGCTTATAGCTCACTAGCAAGCTTGTCTGTTGCTGGAAGGTGGTGGTTACCACCTGAAGGAGAAGGACCCTAAGGTCCTGTTCAAGTCTCTGACCTTTTCAGCTAGCTTGGGTTTGAAAGCACTAAGCAATTCTCTATAAAGGTAGTACTTGAGATGGTCCCAAGGCTGACATGAAGCTGGTGACTTCCCTAGTTGGACATTTCAGCTCTGTGATGTACTTTCAGGCCATCTTTTTACTCTTTACTTTCCCCTTGGCATTTTCAAGGAATTCTGCCAAAGATATTTGGGCTGGTATTTTGAGCTCTGCTGCTTCTTTCAGCAACTGAACAGGGCTGGAAATGGGAAGAACATGAAGGGAGTCATCTGAAGGTGGAAAATAGGAAGGCAGCTGTAGGCTGCTGTGGAATATCTTAGCCTGCACATGGAATAAGAGCAGGTTTTAAGGTAATACCTGATGTCAGCTGTATTTTGTGCTGTGTTTTTAGTGGTACAGTTTCTTTCAACTTCTCAGTATAAGTGAGGTGAAACCTAGCTGTACAAGACATACCAGATCTAAAGGTTACTTGCCCCATGATTGAGAGTGTGAAAACAAATGTATGCAACTTTCAGAGAGCACATTCTTCAGAAGGGGAAAAAACATCCAGAGAAGAGGCTCTGTTGCAGCTTGGGCAACTGTTTTGTCCATGTAGGTCATACACAATTTTTAATATCTGCGAATAAATCTGTGAGGAGAAATAATATGTTATGTGTTGCTGCTCTGTAGTGTTTGGATCATGGATAGCTTATGTAGAGCATGTGCTCTACATCTAGTACTCTGGTCAAATTCCTGATGAGGGGTCAGCATCCCTGCTTAGAGTCCTTAGGTGTTGTACCAAATGAAGTAAAATAAATGTTATTTCTGTTTTCACTGCATGTTGTGACCTAGCTAGTCTTAAATAAAAGTTGACAGCCATCGTGCTTGTTTCTCTATTAGTGAGTAGAAATAAGGTTTCCTGTGTTCGGTGGGACTTTCTGTAGTAGAGCTTCAGGCTCAGTAACCAAATAGAGTTCTTTCTTCCTCTCCATGGTTGGAGAGTGTGTGACATCTTTCACAGTATAACTCATTCTTGCTACATCTCAGTAAAACAACAAGCGGGGGGTGGGAAAGCATAGTATTGTTTCTTTGTTTGTGATGATGGTTATCAGGATGCTACAGCTGATGAGTTTTAAAAAAGCGAGATGCTTTATTAATCTTCCAGATTATTCATTTAAAAGACACATAAAAAAATCCGCATAAGTAAGCCACTGTTTGAAGGATTTATGTGTTCAAAATAGCAATAATGTAATGGAGGTATTGAAAAATGAGCGTTTTTTGTCTTGAGGTATGTGGTTCCAACATGATTAAGGAAACTGGAGATTATTTTTTTTTCCTCCCCCCTTAGGAGGAACCTAATGCTTTGGTTTTTTTAATACTTAATGATCTGTGGTAATTTTAGTCTACTTATTCGTAAGGAAACAGCACTTTATCTTTATTATGCCATCTTATTTGGATCAGCTCTCATCTCTGACAACAATAGTTAACAATTAATAATCTCATTTATCAGCACCATTTAAGGATCTGAAAGTGCCTCAAAGTTCATCTTAACCTCTTTCATAAAAGTCTGTTAATTTCAATTAGTATGAATTTGAACTAGTCTTTAAGGATGCTTCTTTTGAACGCAGTACTTCTCATGAGCCTTCAAATCACATGCATATGAGCATCCTTCTTGTGTTCTCGTTGTTGTCAAGATTAAGAGCAGCTGCTGTTAGTGAGTGGACCTAGCAGAGCACTTTTGGGAGTCCTTAGTATGGTTAAAAAAAACCCAGAAACTCTCATTCTGAACAGTTACTTTATTCTTGTCTGAATGCGAGATGTTTGTGCAAGTTTCTGTTAACCATAATAACGGCATGTCTTATAATGGAAGAGCAAGAGCTGTCTGGCACAATTCTTCTCATGTTTCAAAGTTCTGCATAACTAAACTTGCATGATATACCTACTGCTGCATTATTAGGAAGTTACTATAGGAATACCACGCTGGAGGAAAGTCCTTGAATTTACAGGATCTAGTCTCCCCCCCGGCCTAAGCAACAGTCCAGGTACTGCCATGTGCTATAGGTTGTGGTACTCCACAGAGCTCAGTAAGTTCAGAAACCCAGAACCCGTGGTAGTAATATGCATTGTGAATAGGAAAGAGTGAGAACATCAACAGGGTACTGCACTGTCTTTTCTGTGTTAACATTCAAAACATTAAAATCAGTAAGGCTTTTTGTAAAGACCATCTGTGGAAGAATTCAGATGAAGGCTGTGTCTTTAAGCATACTTTTTTTTAGGCACAGAGAACAGTTGCTGTAAGATACTACAGGTAAGGTTTGAAAATTTAATCAGAAATTATTCAGAAAAATTAATGTACTTCTGTTGCATTGGCCTTCATGTATTTGGGCAGTGTGGCTTGGAGTTTTTTTCTTGTCCCATATTGCTTCCTACATATTAGTTGGGGTTTTTTTGTTGTTGTTGTCTTGTAAATTGCATAATGGGTTTTGGAAAGTTGTAGGCTTACCATAATTATCTTTTTCTCTGGTTCTTGTTCATTGGAAATTTGCTTGATTTGAGGCTGACTGAATTCTCTTAAGTCTGATTTTGGGTTGTTTTGTGTAGTCTTTCAAGCTGAAGAGGTGTGTTCTATAGAGTAACTGGCTTGCGTGGTCAAGCCAGTAACTCCTTCATTTTATTATTTCTAGTAAGATTAAGACTCCTGCCTTATATGATTTGCCCTTGTAAGTCTATCATGATTGTGCAGAGGGTGTGTATAAACCTGTTCAGTGATTCCTGCTAAAGGGAGAGTTTGTGCTGTGACCCATCATGTATTACTGTTGCATAGCCTGCTGAACAAAGCTGTTGGGTTATTGCTGTGAGGACTTCCTTCTGTCTTTGTCTGTTTGTTCTTTTTCCTTCCTCCTCTTTCTTGCTGGCAAGTTCTGGGAGGGAAGAGGTTCTAGGTTTTGAGTGTTAACACAATGAAATGAAGTTCACGTGTATGGTGTGCATAGTACAGTAGCATTTAATGAGTAAAACAACATGCAAAGTGAAAATTGTAGAGGGGAAACCTGAAATGTGCCTAGTTGAGAGAATGATGGAGTATTTTAATTCTTCCCCAAGCTGTAGAATCCTCTGTCTTTTTCTGTTAAGCACTTCTGATGGTCTGTTTCTTTATTACTTAAGTTTTTATCATTAAAATTTTATGTATGCAATAACGATGGACTTGTTTTTGGTGTGGTGGATGAAATTAAATAAGCTGTCTGTCTACTAGAGCCAGAAAGCAGAGAGATGGAGAAATGGCTTCATCTTGGAGTCCATGAGGGTTGGGCATAGCATCAGAGGTTGAAGGCCAGACTTTCTTTATAAAGTGCAGCTTGATTATTATGAAAAAAATCATAATACTTAAAATTTTTATTACAAAAACCTGTACTGAACATGGGGTAGCTGCTCAAAAAAGAGCAGCTGGGTGCACAGTGATGTAGAAAAGGCTTGTCTAGTGTGACAGTAGGGTTTGGGTGGGTTTTTTTTAATTTTTTTTT
>VYZV01042791.1:309384-320346 GCA_013401275.1 Pandion haliaetus
ATCCTAGTATTGAAAGATTAGTTCCTTCTGGCTTGCTCATATTGGTGTTTTTGTCAGCTAAAAAAAGGTTTGTCTAATGAGAGACATATTGGCATCTCAGGTAGCATAAATAATATCTGAGGAAGGATCTTGGGGATGTGGTCTTCTTTGTAGCAGTCAGTGTGTCCTCACCTTGCCAAATACTAATGGTTAAAGTCAACGAATGCCAGAAATATCTTGTTAATTCATCTTCGCATTGTTTCTGGAATGAAATTGGGAAATAATTTTTATTAATAATAATAATTTTAGTAAGCCAAACCAGTCAGACAACTTGCAGAGAAGACTGAGTCACAGGCTTGCCACCTGGGCAGAGAATAGTTCTGTATCAAATGAAGATGATGGAGACCTTTGGCGTATGTATGGAGTGCTGTAACAGTGCAAAATAGCTGAAACACTTTGTGTTAAAACTAGTGACTTACATCAGACTTCTCACATGGCTCTGTTCATATGTTTGTGGTTCAGCCAAATGGCAGCAGAGGAGGATACCATTCTGCATAGTTTTAAGAATAACATCAGCAGCGTGGTCTGTGGAGCAGTTACTTCAGCAGTGTAGGTTGTGCCTCTCTGTGTTGCGGGCAGATAATTAACTGTATGGAAAATAAATAATGAGAATAAAATATCAACCTCAATGCTTCCTTTGAAATTCATTTGATGCAGGGTGGAGGTCCTGTTTCACAAGCAAAATTTCAGCTCTTCTGGCTGTGGTGAATTTCTGCTCGGGTAGATGAAGGTTTTGTTCAGTCAGACTAACACAAGAAAAATCTGCTGAGCAGATGGGTTGTAGCTTCTGTTCCTTCTTGGAGGAGCCTACAAAATGTGCTGTGTATTTCCTCCACTGCAGTAATAATTCTGTAGGTTTAGAGTAATTAGTTCAGTGTTGTCTTTCTACGGTAAGACAATGATGTAAGCCTACAGGACTTTCCAAATCTGGTATCTCTTTTTCAAGGAAGTTTGTTTCAGGAAAACTCAGGTGCCTTGTATACTTTAACTTGCTTTGTCTAATTACTATATTGTCAAAAATATAGGATGTTAGCACTGGGAAGTAAATCAGTCATGAGAGTCATGCTTGGAAGTGCAACTTGGCTATTGTTGTTTTCATACTGTTTTTTAAAGTTTTTATTACTATTTATTTAGAAAGTTACGAGTCCAAACATTTAAACAGAGGTGTTTGAAATCATATTGTCATCTGTTCTGGGACTGTACTGTAAACAAAGTCTGCTGATTTGCCCATATGGGCATTCCCTATAGGATCGAAAAACAACAATACTGAAGTGGTAATTTAAATAACTTACTTCCTTTCTTCCTTCCTCAGAATGCTTCTAAATTGAAGATACAATTCTGTGAGAGGTTCAGTACTAATAAATTTTATGGAATGGAGATAAGATGTAAGCATCCCTCAAATGGAGTAGCATCCTTTTACAAACTATCTTTTTGTAGCCCAGTTTTAGCAGGAAAAGTTGAAAAAATGAAAAACAAAAAAGGAGCAAAGTTATACAAAAGAATTCTTCCATGAGATGCTTAAACAAATGAGGTGCTGGAAATGTGAAGCTATCTTAAAGTCAACAGCTACTTCAAGTGAATTCCTGAAAACTGGAGACTGCTATTATGTTTAAAAATAAATCAATAACTGACAGAGCACTGACATTTGAGTGATATAGTTCATGTGAGAAACTGACATTGCTCAGATGTTAACTTGTTTATCGAATTTGTTGAACTAGGATTGTTCCTCAATTTTTGACCTGACAGATGTAAATTATATTTGTTTCACGGTATAGAGTCTGGCTCTGCGTCTAGTAATCTTCCTTTTCACGTCCTTACCAGGTACACATGCACTGAAATAGGTTTAAAGTATAACTTACACCAACTTAGGGTACCCTTTTGCAAGAAAAAGGTGCTTTTAATATCAATGAAAACTAGATCTTATTTAGGGCTTTTTGTATACTTGCTCTCACCTTGTAGTTTCAGTTTTACTGGAGTGAGTTTCATGGATATAATAGAACCCAAAAGTTATTACTGAGCTTGGAATAGTTCTGTAGTCTGTTGTGTTGCTGTGAGATACATGAAATAGAAGAAAAAGAACAGTGTATTTATTTAAGATAAAATAAGTGATGTTGGCTCTGAGCGTTGGAATAGAAAATACCATGCTGGAATTAGATGGTTTACAATGAATGTATTTAAAGTACAAAACCTTAATTTGGTTCTGTGTAACAAAGTCTTATGTTTGTTTTGGGGTAATGACAGGCTTTCAGGTGTGTTGTGGTTTAAGCCCAGCTGGCAGCAAAGCACCACGAGGCTGCTTGCTCACTCCTCCTGCCTGATGGGATGGGGAGGAGAAAATATAATGAAAGACTTGTGGGTTGAGACAAGGACGGGGAGGGATCACTCACTAGTTATGGTCATGAGCAAAAACCAGGATAATGGGAAGTAAAACTAAATCTTAAAAACACCTTCCCCAACCCCTTCATTCTTCCCAGGTTCAACTCCACTCCCAATTTTCTCTCCCTCCTCCCCCCAGCAGCACAGGGGAATGGGGGTTAGGGTCAATTCATCACATGTTGTCTCTGCTGCTCCTTCCTTCTCAGGGGGAGGATTCCTCAGTCATCCCCTGCTCCACTGTGGGGTCCCTCCCACGGGAGACATTCCTTCATGAACTTCTCCAACGTGGGTCCTTTCTGCGGGCTGCAGTTCTTTATAAACTGCTCCAGCGTGGGTCCCTTCCATGGGCTGCAGTCTTTCAGTCACACACTGCTCCAGTGCGGGCTTTCCCATGGAGTCATGGCCATCTTGGGGGGCTTCTGCTCCCCCGTTCACCTCCATGGGCTGCAGGGGGACAGCCTGCCTTCTCACCACAGGCTGCAGGGCCATCAGCCTCCTCAGGCGCCCCTCCTCCCCCTCCTTCTTCACTGACCTCAGTATCGGCAGAGGGGTTCCTCTCACATTCCAACCCCCCTACTCACTGCTGGTTCCCCTTCTTAAATCTGTTCTTCCAGAGGCGCTTCCACCGTCCGTCACTGACTGGGTCGGCCTGGGCCAGAGGTGGGTCTGACTTGGAGCTGGGGAAGCTTCCAGCAGCTTCTCACAGGAGCCACCCTTGCAGCCCCCTGCCCTGCTACCAAAACTCTACCACACAAACCCAAAACAAGGTGATGATATTTAAGTGCAGTATCATAGCCTTTCTGTACATGCAGACATACCAAAAGAAATCATAACACTTGTCATATGTATTGGTATCATAGAACACTTCTTTCATCAAACTTGCATGCCTGCTGGATTGCATCTTTTTTTTTCTTTGTTTTTTCCAAGTGAGATAGAGGATATTTAATTCTGACAGGAATTGGCATTTTTTTGTTTCTTGTTTACCCTGCTGCTATTAGTCAGCACATTATATAGCCATGTAAATTACCAAAGACTGTTTCAAAATCTAAACGAACAGCTTGGGAGCAAGGTTAGCTTTTTTTTTTTTACTTCCACCTTCGTAATGCACTTTTTATTCAGCTTGTAAAATTTTGAGGTTTTGGGGAGGTGTTTTGTTAAATAAATGTTGATGGTTAACCAACAGGCAAGAAGCCATGGATTTGTATCTGGTGACACGAGCCTATATTAGCATGGCATTTGCCTGGTTTGAACCGTAGACTTTTGGAAATGAGCAGTGGTCTTCACTTGTAGGGTGCAGCAGAGCAGACATAGTCTAGTGGAAGAAACTTGGTCTTTCCACTGGGGATAACAAGCTTATCTCATGTTTTGCTCACTGAATGTGTAAGGCCATGTAGAGAGTGCTTTCACACCCATTTTATTTTTACTTTGGTTCTTTATAGGAAAAAATAGCTACTAGCAGCCCCACTTCAAAGATAGAATTTCTTTTACTTGGTTAATAGCCATAGAGGAAGCAAACTGCTTTGCATGCAAATTCATGCCATTTTAGTTAGCAAGTTGAATTTCAACCTGAATGTGGTATAAAAGTTTGGAAGAAGCAAAGGCATGGGTTGGAAGGGTGGCGTGTTACTTGGTTATGCTTAATTCTTCATGATACTTGAACCCCCTTTTGATTTTTATTGTCAGCAGAAGTCGTTAAAATGGTAGTCATTGACTTCTTGATTGAAGGGCTGGAACTGGTGTTAGTGTTAAAAACAGAAAGCAGGGAGGGATTATTTTAATCATCACCTAAAATAAGGAGGGCATTTGTTGTTCTTGAATAAGTTGTAGATATGGAGGTTGTTATTGAATGTCCTCTCCTGGAAAGTAATTGCAAATGAAGCATTTAATACAAATTAAGTACACTTTGAAGGCTTACAAAAGTGGCTTCAGGTTAGTGTTTGCAGAATAAAAAAGCCTAAATCATAGAAGCCATCTTGGGGACCTCTGGGTAATGTTTTTTGCTGTTTTGATGTTTAATAATAGCACATACAAGGTCCGATGCTTATTTTCATATTATGTTGTAGTTCCTTAATTAGTAGTGGAGCTATCTGGAGTGAAGTTGTGTTACTTTGGTCCCTTGATGGAAAACCTTATTGAGGGTAAAACCTTCCAGCCTATGTTTTCTGAGCAAAACCTTAGTTGTGAACAAAGCCAACCCTTGTTGTTGAAGTAGGGATTATGAAGAACCATTAGCAAATACACTAATTACTTTTGTAACTGCAGAAAGCAATGACAGAGAGAGTGGATGTGGAGAGGGCTACACTTTCTGTCTTAAATAATGGTGTTTGATAGGAAAAGGCCTTTTGATGTTAAGATGAAATGGTAATGAGCTAAAAAACTCCAAACAGTTTGGTTTGGGGGTTTTTGGTTTGGTTTTTTTTAAGGTAAAGTATTCCATTTTTTTAATTCTGTAATTAGATAAACTTCTTTCAGTCCTCTGTACTCTGCTACCAAAATCCTTTTTGAGTGTCTTGGAAATTGTATAAATGGCATCCAGCATGCTGTGTGGATGTGGAGTGAACAGATGCACAAAAGACCCTTTGCACCTCTCCTCAAATAAATGTGTTTAAATTACCAGGGTTGGAGGAGGGGAAAGCAGAGGCATCTCTGTACGACATACTAACTTTTGAAAGAAACAGTTTCCCTACATATTAGTCTTCTAATGCTTGCATGATGTCTTATTTTTTTCTATATTGTATTTTAGTTGTCATTTTGGCATCAAATAAATACTTGGAATGACTATTTTCCCTCTCAAAACAAACAGAAAAATACCATGAAACACCTCTTTTCAAAGACAGGCTCCAGTAATTAATGTAATTCAGGTGGCTTTGCGACTTATCTTGTTTTGTCCTAAGTTGACCAGGTTTATAAATATTTGACACAATCTGATGGGTAAACATCTGGATTATGTCCCTCTTCCTTCCTTATGCAAGGAAGCAGTTAGGTACCTGATGGGCTTTCTCTTATGGAGTTGTCTTCTGATCCCAGTCTTAAGTGTTGATTCAATTTCCTTTTTTTTTTCTTATCTCCCTACCTAAAGAATGAGTTCTGACTGTGCTTTCTCTTTGAGAGTAGGCAATATACTGAAAACTTATACTTGAAAGGCATTACAGATTTCTTTACTGTCAAAAAATATTATAAGCGCTTCAGCATTTAGCTGTTCCTAAGAAGGAAATGTAGCAGAGGAGCACACAAGATGCACACAACTGGAGGTGAAACGAGTCTTGCAGCTGGAAGTCAGGCCTCTGAAATGCTGAAACTCCTCAAGGGAGGACCTGCTGTCAGTGTTGAGCATTACTGTGGCCTTGCATCCTGTCTTTCAGAACTTGTACCCTTACTGAACTTTTGAAAGTTAATAATTGAAAAATTATTACCAATTTAATGATTTTGTTTTCTATATCAAAAATGTCAGGCTGGTCCTTGAATGTCTTCTGACAAATTAGGCTACTGTATTTACACAGAGCTCTAAGTAGTGTACGATCAATTGAGGTAACTTTTTTTCAGAATCCTACAGTTGCCATTTTTCAAATTTAGGTAGTTCACCATCACAGAAATTGATCTCTGATCCAGATGTCTTGTGAAAGTGATGAGTAGTGTTTTATTTGGTCTTTGAAAGCTGGTTGTTCTGTGAAAACCAAAGCATAACTTTTAGAGTTACCTTGAGACAGCGTGCTAATTAGTCTAACTGTTATTTAATGATTTGCCAAGAGGCAAGAAAAAAAGCACATGCTACTTCTTCGAAGTCATATGCAAAGTAGACAAAATAATATGATGACAGTTTCATTAATATGCTTAGAGTTTTAACTTTTGCAGAATACTAATAAAGCAAATAGTTGCTGTTAATGTAATTTGTGTCGCATGAGTTACTCTTCGGGAGACTAATCTGCTCAAGAGCTTTAGGATTAGTCAAGGAAAGATTTGCCACTTACAGGCATTAACTGTAACAAACTGGACTGTAGCTTTATGTTGTTCAGCATTACTGTCTAGAAGCTGCTTACCTGTGTAGATTGGTGCTCTAGATCATTTAATTGCATTGTAATGCAGATAACTTTTCTGGTAGGGAATGAATGTAAATGAATTAAACCATTGGCTGTGAAGAAAACTTGAATGATACATAATTCTTCACCAACTCACTTATTTAGCTGGATATACCTTTGATGTAACCAGTGATTCATGAATTCATGTGTTAAAATGTTATGATAGCATGTATGGGACAACTTACTTATCACCACATCAAGTTTTACTCTCATTTCACTCTCCTGTCTTTTCATCTTTCTAAGTGTATGTGTTTTAAAAGAAGTGCTACTTTTCACCCCCCAAACACTGTTGTTCAGTCCCCTTTGTGATGAAACTGCTGTTGGATGTCTCTGTTAAAATCAATAATAGTTCATTAGGTTTTGCGATATCAGTAACTTCTGCAGACCAGAGAGCTCTCTTGTAATTAGTTATCTCAGCTAAGTTTAATCTTTTGGTTTTGGCTTTGCTGTGATAGTGAAGCATCACCATGATGCAGTCCCTGGGGAGAAAACCAAACTGTATTTCTCCCCAAAGTGCTGTGATGCTTGAGGTCTTCAAGAAAAACTTGATGGGAAGGGCGAGGGCTGAAGAGAAAGTTGTTTCTTGCTCTTGGCATGATATGCAATACATAAGTAACATTTTTAGTCTCTTACCTGGAGGTTTCAGGGATAAGACTCACCAGCAGTTTCTGGCACACCTTTCATTCCCTGGAAATCTTTTCTAGCACCGTCCTAGTGAAAATACAGTTGCGGTATTGGGTAAAGCTTAGTCTTCAAATGGCAGCGTAGCCTAGAGGTACTTTTAAGTACATTAGCTGGAAAAGTTACCAATGTTTAGTCTCCTGAGCTGTTAACTTTAGGAGGGGCAAAAGTCTGTGGCAGAGGCTGCTGTGAGAGCTGAATGTAGAAGATGTATGTAAATGCACAAGACAGGCAGGTGAGCATGTTGGACGTGAATGCTTCTGGATGTTTGCATCAGAGATGAAATGGTACGCAGTAATTTTGTTAGCCTTGCTTATTAGTTTTTGTGCTTTTTCTTACCATTAGATGCTATGCTGAGCACATGAGCAGAATTACAATGCAAAGGTTGGAAATTGGCATCCAGGCCTTAACAGCTCAGGATTACTTGTTATAAAGAGCTTTATAAAACATAAGGACCTACTGAAGTGTTTATAAAACTGGGATTTGTGCAGGTGGGAGAGACCCCCAGGTTAGAGAGAAGGCACAGCCAGTAAGTGTCAGAGACACCTACTAGTGCCAGTCCAGACTAAAGGAGCCTGAGAGGCTTCGTGTGTCTCTTGTTTTCTCCTCTCGTATCTATCAACCTTATAAAACTAAATGTCAACGATGCTTTCTTGAATTCATTGCTTAACTTACTGTTCTTAATTTAGGAATGTCCCCTGTATTAAAATAGATGCTATAAAATCAAGGCGACGAGGACTGATCTCTTCCAGGCTCCCTTTTCAGCAGGTGCCTTGGGAATGCTCTTGTGTTTGGTGGTGGGGCACTGGCAAAAGGGGCAGCGTGGTGCATCTTGCTACCGAGTTTTTGTTTGCTACTTCACTCTGGTAAAATTAACAAAAGGCTGTGTGTTTTGTAGGCTTGCTGTGGAGGGCTGCATAGAGAAATTGGAAGAAACCAGGCAACGTGGCATCACAAATATTCGTCTTAACTATCTGTTATTTAGCATAACTAGTTATTTTGGACCAAGAATGGATTTTTAACTTTATGGATTTCACCTTTTTCCTGTGAATTTTGTTGTAGTCCACATGATTGCAGAGGAAAATAATATGTAGGAGAGTACAGTGCAATATATAGCTTAATGCAGTAGCTGCAGGTTTTTGGCCAATGACTGAAAAATTTATATATTTTCCTTTTTTTTAATGTTAGAATCACTGTCAGTCACTGTGTTTGTGATCACTCTTGGGAAAGTGGAAGTAACAATGTTGTGAAGCATATGCTTGCAAAATGGAGTCAAGGGAAATCTTTTAGTCATACACTTTTAACAGGAGTATCTTGCTCAGGTATTGTCAAAAGGCCCAGCAGAAGCTCTAAATCTAGGATAGGTGAGGCCAGGGTCAGATCTGGTAACACCCATGTCCTTTGCCCTCACATCAAAAAATGCTCCTAGGCTTGACTGTTGTGTTTTGACCATTATCTCTGCAGAATAGCCTCCATCAACATCAGCTGTTTCTGTGGATCTTGCAGCAAGAATAATTTCTTGACAAGCAGGAAGTTGCCAGTTTTCAATCAGAAAGAGTGCTATGGCAGATCAACTTCTTACTTTCTTAAGAAATGAAATATCAGATGGCAAAAATCATGGATTTGAGGCATATTTTGTAGAAAGAACAGGGAGATGGCATAAAGGCTATCTCAACAATGGGTCTGTTCTCCTGTTAAAACTTCTCAATGTCGCTGCAAGTTTTGCAGGTACCGTGCTGAAAAAGCAATGTATAAAATTGCTGCTTATTACTAAAGGTGAGAGGCTTTCAGTTTAAACACCAGTGGTAGCAAGCACTAACCTTCAGATATTAAATAATTTAATGTGTCCCTTCTTTTTTCTTTTTCCCCTGATCTAAAATGTTTAAAAAGGTGTTATTTTTGCTCTGGTTGTTTATAGAAATTTAATTTGAATGCTGTCTTGCATCTTAGCTGGAGATGTAACAGACAAATTCATTAACCTACTATCCTTGCTCTAAGGATACTCTAACAGAGTTCAACTTGGGAAGCTGAGTATTTGAATTATTCATGGTCATGATCTAAATGCTTTAGTTCTGTTTACAATGTCTGTTAATTGCTCTGGTATTTCTTTATGATTAGAAACATTTAGCTGTCCTAATCAATAAGATGAAGTGCTATGCTGAGAAGTTCATTAGTATGGCCCTGTCAGCTCAAAATATAGAAACCTAAATGTGATCGTGACTTGCTCTGGTAATTTCATTAAGCTGGGAGATGTCATGTCATTTCTGAAGGGAATGAGATTTTAAGTAGGCAGTCATAGGTTGTGATGTTGTTAGAATTAAATTGATAGCACTCCAAGTAAACAGCCACTTCCCCCTCCCTTCAACTCCAGCTGTCTTCATAGCTAAGGCAAAAAGTACCAAAAAGTTCACTATTACAAAGCCACAAAGCAAGGCCTCCATAAATGCACAAATTAGGATTTTGAGGGGAAAAAAAAATTTTAAATTGCCACAGTATGACTGCTGTGTGCTTTATTAATTTAATAGAGATCTCAGTTGGAGGAGCTGACTGAATAGAGTTCACATTCACACATCACCTGTGGAATGACTCACTTCTATTTTTATTGAAATTTTGATAGGGTTGTGTTGCATCTATAAAGAAAAAAAAAGTCATTAATTTGGAGGATTTTTTTGTAAGTGTTTGTTATAGATGTCATGTTTGAGGTGCTCTCCAGAGTTTCTGAAGATGTTAGAAGGAGTAAGCATGTGATAGCTTTACTGATCAAGGCAAGCCAGGCAAGGTGTCATCCCAGTTATTGGAAAATTCTCTTATTACCCAGTGGAAGGGCAGTGATGGTTGACTGTTAAATCGTACAGGGCTTACTCGTTCCACAGGAGAAGAGAATTCGAGATAGTAAAGGGAAATCTCTGCCAGTAGAAGTGTTCCTGCTTTTTTTTTTTTTTTTTTAAGTTAAAATGTGGTAATATGTTAAAATTTTAAAGATGGCAGGAAAAAAAATGTTCTGTCCTTCTCAAAAAAAAAAAAAACAAACCCAACAACTTGTTTTAATTGTGGCATTTTAACTTGCAGTGCTAAGCTAATGTGTTTGGGTAGTTAGATGTTGACTCCTGTAATGTTTCTTGGTGTGATTTTTTTTTTTTTTTTTAATTACTGTAGGCATATAAAATTCATGAAGTTTTTTGTGTTTGTTTAAACAGTGGGGGAACTAAGATACAGGGTTTGCATACCTCTTGTAAGACAGTCTCTTCAGTTTCTCATGAATTTTTAAAATGTTTCTAATTTTCCCCTTGAGAAGCCTTCTAGCTAAAAGAATAAAAGTTAAAAATAGATATTTAAACCTAATTGCATACTCTGCTGTACCTTGAATGCAACGGACTCACCTTTGGAGCAGGGGGGGCAGTGGAGAGTCATTGGCTTCTCTCTTGAGGAACCTAACCCAAAGAGGAGATTTATCTTTGTGTTGTGTTTCTTAGATGGTAAAACTGAAGCGAGTACTTTCAGTTTACACCTTCTGAGGTTGGTGCTCCGGTGCCTGGAGCACCTCCTCCCCCTTCTTCACTGACCTTGGTGTCTGCAGGGTTGTTTCTCTTACATGTTCTCACTCCTCTCTCTGGCTACCATTTCTGTCTTTCCTCAACTTTTTTCCCTTCTTAAATATGTTATCACAGAGGTGCTACCACTATCGCTGATGTGCTTGGCCTTGTAGAGCTGGGTGGTATTGGCTCTGTCAGACAAAGGGGAAGCTTCTAGCAGCTCCTCACAGAAACCACCCCTGTAAACCCTGTCCCCC
>VYZV01042791.1:320410-341680 GCA_013401275.1 Pandion haliaetus
TGTCCCCCGTCCCCCCGCCACCCCCACCCGCCCAAACCTTGCCACACAAACCCAGTACAGTTGGCTACACTGGAGGGCAGAGGGCTGAAAGAGTGAGCTCTGCCACCTCAGCCACTGCATTTTAAGGTTCAATCAAAACAAAGCTTAGGTGGAAGCTGCTACTTTTAACCCACTGTCTTTATAAGGTATGATAAAATACAGCCTGTGTGCTTAACATCCAAATGAACTAGAGAGGGTCTTCAAAAAAGATAAATTGTGGGTTTTGTTACGAAACTCTTGGGGAAAACTTGGTACTTTTTTGGTACTTATTAGTGAACCCCTTCCCCTGTACACCAAGTATGCTTGGAAAATTAAATTTCTGTAATCATGCTCCAAGTATGCTCGTTGTTCTATGTTTAGCCCAAGTTGATCAGAAGACAATTTTGGGCCACAAAAGAGTTTGGTTACAGCTTTAAACTCCATGTTACACTAGTGTGTTCTGGATTTCTATGAAGACTGCATCTATATTTCTCAAATCTGCCTGAATCAAACAATTTCAGTCTTTGCTGCTATGGATGGGTAAGCCTAGAGTTTGGTTCAGGCTTGCTTGAGCTGTTCCTGCTTTGGATGGACTGAAATGTCAGATGTGAGCTTAAAACTGACTTTTTTTCTTCTCTTTTCAGGTGCCTGCTGATGGAAACGCTGGGTTGCTGGCAGAACCTCAAATAGCCATGTTTTGTGGTAAACTCAACATGCACATGAATGTGCAGAACGGAAAGTGGGAATCAGACCCCTCCGGTACCAAGACCTGCATTGGGACAAAGGAAGGGATTCTCCAGTACTGTCAGGAAGTAAGTTCAGTCCTCGGGAACAACTATGGTGGTTGTTCTTCTGAAGCACTGAGGTGCAGGTGCATGCTGGAGAGCTGAGTCTGTAGGGACCTTCCCTTTCTTTTTTTCTCTTCTGTTCCATTGCCTTTTTGTCCTTTTTAAAGAGGTTCTCTCCAGAGCCTGTTAAAACAGCTGCAAAAATGGGTTGCTGGGGGAGGTGGTCACTGGGACTGTTGTTGGACAATCCTCTGTTTTCTGCCCTTGGGGGATTATTTTGTATAGTATATACACAATGAGCTGCTTATAAAGTATTTTGAATAAAGATGAGGTGACAGTTTATTATTTAAAATGCCCTTGTTCTTTCTGGGCTAATCTTGAAAAAAGTCAGCTGTAACATGTCTTCTGTCATCCTACCATTATACTGAAATACAATGGGGCAGTCCAGAGTTATTGGTCTCTGCTGCACACTGAACCATTCAGAGTTTCTTAATAGAAAAAGCTTGCCCTACAGATGAAGTCACAATGACTGATTTCATATTTGAGAGCAGAAACTTATTACCCACTCGCTTATGTCCTAAGAACAGATTGTGGATCTAATTTTGTTTTGTCTCCATGCTGTGATAGCGTGATAACCTCGTACCAGTGTGTGACAATTTGAAAAGAAAATGTGGATTTCATGCCATGAAGAAAAAGGGCATGTCTTGAGTCGCTTTAGTCCTTACGTCTTTCAATACCATCTCTGCCTTTTTTTTTAAAGCAGGGGCTATTGCTTATTGCCATAGCAGTAGCTGTCTTGCTTCCTAAATGTCAAACCAATTCCTGTGAAAATGCCTCTTTAGAAAGCAAGATAATTCACTCTTCAGATCTCTGCTCTTGTAGCATCTTCATTCCTGTCCTTTCACCCATTGATTGTTCCTTCTGTTGCTTGCAGTGTTTTGTTCAGTTTTTTCTGAGTTAGGGCTTTATGGTCTAGAATATTCATTTTAAGGAGGATACTGTAATGGCTGTTAAATCTGTTCTTTACCAGTAGCTTTGTCTTTTTACTAAGAGTATTAATTTGTGAAATTCGTAATATTTTTGTTTACCACTAACAAAAATACCAAACCTAACCTACTAGTAAATGTTCAGAGATTTCTTCTGGTTTTCTGTTGTCGTCTTTGATTTATCTAAATAAAATTGATTTCTGAATACTGAAATTACTGAGGGTGAGGAAGGGAATGAAAGGATGGAAGTAGAGAATCAGTGAATAGAAGTACACAAGCTAGTAAGTCTTTAGATAAAGTTATAGAAAGAAATACGTGAATTTACAGATTCAAAGAGTAGAAAGTTTGGGGTGTTTTCAGGCATGGATAGCTCAGTAGGCTGGCAATGGAGTTAAAAATGCTGCAGGTAGGGAAGGATTCCAGAACAAGGACTCGGAGCTGTAAATCTCCGCTGAATGTCAGGTGATTTTGAAATTTTGGGTGATGTTTAAAAAAAAAAAAAACCCACCCTCTTAAAAATAAAGGGAATAGGAAAGTGAAAGGAGATCTTGCTCTGTGGCTCCTTGGCTCTAAAATAATACAAAGTTAGTATATTTTATCAGGAGACTTCTCTTCACTCGCTGTTAATCCAAAACGATACTCCATGTATTCTCTGGCTTTGTTTTCTTTCTTGAAGGTATCTTTCAAAAAATGTATCAACTCCCCTTTTAGCAGAACTTAAAAGTAGATGCATTCCTCTGCCTTCTTGTAAGCTGTTTTAAAAGAGCTTTTCGTGACAGTGCAAGGCCAGATGCCTGGGTGGTGGGCAGAACACTGGGCTGGAAGGTGCCTGATGTACAGAAGGACTTGCATTCCTCCTGCAGGGAAGAGGTACTGGGAGCCTTGTATCTTTTCCTTGAGATTGTCATTGTTGCCTCTCCTTGTCCACTGCCAGCGTAGGTGGATTTTGAAGTCTCTATGCAGGAAGTAGCAGTAGAGGAGCATTGCAGGGGCAGAAAGGGAGGAATGGGAAATAAGGAGAACCGCCTACATGTTTTAAAGATTTATGTTGTTTGTTGTTGCTTTGCTTCTTTTGAGTGGGAGCTCAGTGCAGCACAGGAACTGTCTGAATTTATATTTGGACAGCACATCACAGTTTAAAGATGACAAAGCTCAGACTGTACATTACTTATTTGAAAGGAAATGGAAGATACTTGAATACTGTCTTCTAACTTCCTTGACTTCAGTTAAACTCTGCTACTGAAGTCACAAGACGGTCTGGAAGCACAGTACATCCATCTTCTCTGCCTTCAAATCTGCATGTTCTCCCATGTTCAGCCTAAGCTGGTAGCTCTCCTTTTTTTTTTTTTTTTAAATATAGCAAAACCAAGCTTTCTTGGATGGAATGAGATGCTGGTTAGAGAAATACAATTTACTAGTGGTTTCTTTTAATGTCAAACTAGCTGGCATGCCACTACATTAACTGTACCTCTTACTGAAAAGTAAAATGGCATGGGCCTGATCTGCAAACAGCTGTTGAATGCAAGTGCTGCAGGTGCTAGAACAACCTTGCGTTAATGTAAATAGAGTAGTTACCCCTGTGTATGTGCCAAAATCATTAACATATTGTGAGTGTACTAGCTGATGCTTCAAATCAAGCCATTGGTCAATTTAGTCCTGCTGCTGACACTGCAGTACCAGCTGTTTCAGAGGGATGTTGGAGAAGAAAAACCTGCCATACACAATTACTGGATAACTAGCCCCTTGGGGAAAGTTTCTTCCTAACAGCCCCTGATGGGTGGTTAGGTAATGCTCTAAAACAGTTGGGGACTGCTGCTCCTGGATCTTGCTTTTTGTTGTTTTGTGGAAGAAACCAGGTACCCCCACCCACACATCTTCAAGTGCTGGGGTGGCACATTACTGTTGAAGGAAGGTGTGTTTCAGAGGCTGCTCAGCCCTTGTCTTGCTACACAGTTTTCATAAAACCCATCTGGAGCCTGCCCTTTGGCAAAGTATGTGTTTTCAGAGTCACATGAATATGCAGAGTAGGAAGTTAATCTAGGTGTGCTCCGTTCCCTGTTTAAATGGAATGCATGTTCAGATGGAAGATACTGGTGTATGTTTTATTATATTAGCAATTTTGAACAGCTACTATGTGCTGAATTTTATGTTTAGTAATTAGGATACATTATATGAGTTCCTTGAAGGACTGAAATTATTTTGCCATCTGTGCTGAACTCAGTGTCCAAAATGAATTGTAAAAACAACACTCACAGCTGGCACAAAAATCCATTTTGTTCAATGCATGGGGTTTTTTCCTCACTTTGTTTAATTTGGAGGTGCTCATTTTCATTTCAAGTATGCATGGAACTGGGTTTTTTGGTTCTGGTGGGTTTTTTTTGTTTGTTTGTTTTGTTTTTTTCCAAACCAAAACTATAGCAAAAAACCTAGTTTGGGTGTGGATATCACATGCATGGTTGAGCGGATGGAGTGTAAACCTGGGAGCCTGGAGATGTAGCTGTGCCTTCTAATCAGCAGCTGGCTTGCTGTGTGATCTTTGGCTAGATACTTAGAATAATTTCACATGTAGAATGTATGTTGGCTTTGGCAGGTGTTACACCTGACATCTCTGAAACCACATATCATGACTTCTTGGTTTCTTTTGTAAAGTTGTGATGTGTCCACTTTCTTTCTAAACACTATGGAGATCCACGAGCATCTTGCACTGAATGTATATTTCTTACAGAAGTCCTTCCCAGAAATAAATAAAAAAAAAGTTACAAATGCACCCTACTATGCTCTTAACTATGTCTTTGTGTTATGTGGAGCAGAAAAGAGTAGGGTAAATTCATATAACAGGTAATTCATTATAACTGTTGACAGAACAATGTTGACATTTCTAATCTCTAATCATAATACTTCTAAAAGTTATCTTGTAATTTTCTCAAATCTTCTGTGTTTATGCCATGTGTTTAGGTAAGTTGCTGGTGAAACCCAAAGCTACTCCTTAGCCAGATCCAGTACAAGCTGGAATGTGACCATAATAAGGCTTTGACATTAATTCACCCCGCAACCCCCAGCTTCAAAGCAGTCCTCAAGTCCCCTATTTTGTAGATGGGCCAAAAGGGCCATCAGATGACTGCCCCATCTTCATTTTTATTTACTTGCTTGGCTTCCTACTGCCACCATCTCTGATAATCCTGTGCTTGTTGTCCTGGGGCCCATGCCAGGAGAATGACACAGGCAGGCAGGACTGATGGCAGTGGTTCCCTCCTTCCCTAGTCGTTATCCTTGTTGAGAGCTTCTGAAGATTTGTTAAAGGGTTTGTTGAACTACCAGGGATGCCAATGATTTTAGAAAGGAAAAAAATAGTTTTGCCTTTTCTTCTGAGAAGAGATTTGAGATGTAATGCAAATGGTCTTGCTGCTTTGATAGTGGTTTCTCTCTATGTTACCATGTCAATTTCATCCTAATATGAATTGTTGTTTTTATCTATGCTGCATAATGTGCTTTTTCTAGTTTCTCAAGCCAAATCGCCACTGTATTGAAGAAGAAAATGTATTTTAAACCTGTACTACCCTAAATTCAGCAGCCTAACAAGCTATACATTTTGCTCTGAGGAAAACGATCCGTGTAATGAAACACCATGGAAAACATACAGATTTTTGGCAGCACAGAGAGTCCTTAAAAACAAATGACATTTTCAAGAGAAATGTGTGTTGGTATATTCTGAGGTGTGTACAGTCATGCTTAAAAGTTTGGGTGAACAGTATCTTAGCACTCTCTGCATTCATTGTTGAGGTCTTTTGTTTTACTTGGCTTTTGGTCCATAGCAAAAGTTGAATTAGTTCACTCCATCTGCCAGTGCTTAAATCTCATTTGCTTCAATGAAGGCTTAGATTTTGGAAAGGCAGGGTCTACTACTGATGGTATATTTATCTTGCAGTTAAACCTTAGTATGCTCACCATACAACCTTCTTGAGAAAGAAGGCTGGTCTTTTTAGCCCAGACTGTACGTCTGCCATTTAAATGTATTTCAAATGAAGTGACTAATAAAACTTGGAGCATATGTTGCAAGATAATGCCTGCCTTTCTTTTGTTGATAATAAAAAGGTCCCCTCTAATTTTTTCTCTACACAGACCTTTTTTTGCATGTCTCAAAAAGAAATGAGATGAAAAACATCAGGATCTCAGTACGTTGTCGCTTTTATGATAAATTTTCAAACTCCTTTTGAAGCAACATGTTTTCTTTGTGGAAGGAGGGTGCTTCTACTTTGAGGCTGAGGGAGGAAAAAGGATGAAAATGGATGAGGATTGTCTGCATAAATAGATATTTAGGTAAATGTGTATTGCAGCGTTTAATGAAGCTGCGATGCTGCATTTTCCCCTAGATTAATTTTGAATTTCACAGATATGATCAACTAGATGAATGGCTCAACTTAATCGGCGGGTTCCACTAGCATAGTGTTTGTGCCAGGAATGCGATTGCTTCTTCTGCCCTCTAAAATACATGAATGTGATGGCTGTATGCAGGGTAGTCCTATTGCCTTTCTTGATTCATAGTTGAACTAGCAGACAACCATTTAACATGTGATCAAGATGTCAAAAGAGATCTGCTAAATTTGAGATATAAAAGGCAAGAAGAAAATGTTTTATATTATCATCAGCATGCTGTGCTCCATGCTTGGGGTTTACTCCTTAAGGTTACAAAAGGACTAGCTAACTATGCTTCTGCAAGTCTCCCTGCGTGCCTAGGGAAAGAGCGAAGCTCAACTGACCCCACTCTTGCCCCTACTGAAGCCCAAGAAACTTCCAAGAGGGCTGTGTAGCATTGGATGTGGTCTGTAGAGATGTTACCTCTCCTGTACCTGTGATGTTGCATGGAAGGTGTCCTGGTGGGGACAAACCAGCTGACCTCTACTACTGCATTTCACCATTCTTTTTTTCCTTCTTATATAACAGAGTTATCATAGTAAGTTGTCTGCTATTTTCTTTACAGATACATCTCCCAAACATCTTGCACTACGTAACTCTGAGATGGACTGGTAGCAGCCGTTCCTTTATTAAATAATATTATAAGCCTAAGAGATACTAGGCATAAAGTGTGGTCATTACCTTAAGTAAAGAAAAATCTATTATAAATATACAGGTGTTATGTATCAGCCCTTTTGAGGAGGAAATGTCTATGCTAATCTACTTTCCTTTCTTCCACTTTTTCAGACCATGCTTGCATGAATACTTCAGTCTGGCACAAATCTAACCCACTTTTGCTAAAGGTCATCCTGGGCCCTGTTTAACTCCAGTCAGTTTCCACTGTGATGCAGTTTTTATTCTTAGGAGGGATGTTTTCAGAGGTACGTCAGTTCCTTGATCCAGCTTCTGTGTTAGCACTGGCTTTTGGAGATGTGCTAGCAGTAAATGGACGAGAGATGGAATAAGGCAGGAATCATGCCCTGGCAATGTCAGACTTGTGTCCAATTAAAGGTACTGAAACCATGGCCTTAGCATCTGTGAGTGTACCTCTGCAGATGGATGGGTGCAAGTGTGACTCCTTCTTGGGAATGGTGCTCCTGAGAGCTGAGAGGCTGCCTGCACGGTTTGGGTGTCTGGGTGTGTCCTGGGTTCAGTTGGGATAGAGTTAATTTTCACAGGGACCTGGGAGGGGGCACAGCCAGGATGGCTGACCTGAGCTAGCCAAGGAGCTATTCCATACCATGTGACATGCTCAGTATATAAATGGGGAGTGGGCTGGTGGGAGCTCTCTGCTCTTGGTGGGGGAAGTGGCGGAGTGTCGGGTGGTGAGCAGTTGCACTGTGCATCACTCGTTTTGTATATTCTTTTATTAGTACCTCTGTTGTTGTTGTAACTTCTCTTTTTGTGTTGTCCCAGTAAACTGTCCTTATGTCAATACACAAGGTTCCAGTGGGTTTTTTTTGTTGTTGTTGTTTGGTTGGTTGGTTTTTTATTTATTTCTGATTCTCTTCCCCATCCCACTGGAGGGGGCCAGGGAGAAGTGAGTAAGCAGCTGCCTGGTGCTTTGTTACCAGCTGGGCTGAAACCACGACAGGGTGATTTTGAGTGTTTAGGGGCTTCAGCTCTTTCTGGTCTTCATCAGGTCTCTGTGAATGATTGTGTATGTATGAATACATAGTATGCTTTGTGGCGTTATGTATTTTTTTGGGTCATCCACATCCCTTATGGATGGCTCTATAGCTTTCCTGTGCTATATCTTACTGCTTTTTCTTGTGGTGGAGTGTAAGTCTCTTCTAGGGGTTTTCTTTCTTTTACTTTTTTGGGTACAGCGGGTTTCTTTTTTCTCTCTTCCCTGCCCCCAGCCCCATTTCACCCTTGTCCATCTACTTTGAAATATATGGAAATCCTAAATACTGACTACACATGTGTGTGCTTCACTCTAACAGTGTTTACGAAGCATATTAGTAGCAGACAGTAGGCTAATCTGTCTAGATTGGTAGCACAGAACGGGTTCATGTTTAGAAGTCTGTCTTTGCAAGTAAAAGGGCATTATGTATGTATTTTTAGTTGTCAGTTCTGCAGGCAAAAATAAAAAAGGGAAAGACAGTTTCTCTTGCTCTGTAGCTTTGAAGCTGTCAGGAAGGTGATGCTTGCTTGAATTCATAGCAAGGCAATGCCCCAAGGTTGGATGGGGGAAATAATTCTTGATTTCTGGGACATTCCATTTTTTCCCCAAGCAGCTTATTACCACTACTTTCTAATTCATATGGTGGCATTATCATCAGATTAGCTTTTATACAATTAAAATTATTATGTAGTACTGTACTGAGTGCCTGCTTTAATCTTCCAAATACTGTATACCTCTGGCTAATAAAAAGTCCCACTGATAATCTGTTTTTATAGGTGTATGCTTCTTACAGAAAATTGTTCCAGATGGTTGTGGATTAATTATAATTTATAATCATGGAGAGGTTTCTGAATATCTGGCCAATTATTGATGGCTTTATCTATCTCTTTCCTTTATATGTATATAGCATGTTATTTTTTAATAGTTTAAACAGAAGTTTAGCTGATAAATTTTTTTCTTTCTTGACTAGGGTGAGATTTTTTCACTGAAGGGGTGTTACTGCAAATTGCTAATGAAAAAGTTTGAAATGTGAGGATTTTAGATTTTTTTTTTTCAGAGCTCTTGAGGCATCTGGCTTAATGTTGAGATTGAAAACAGCATTGGATTTAAGGTCCCTAAGACTATTACAAATTGTAATGAGGCCTTAAGGTGAATCGTTGCTAGGGAAAGTGTCCTCTTTAGCTAAGGCAGGAGCTTCTTCTAGAAAGATACTGAGTAGTGTTTAGAAGATGCATCACAATATCTGTTAAAACACCAGCTTTGTATTTTGTGGGTGCTGATAGCTGTTGTATATATGAACACAAAGAAAGGAAAAGCACTTACACAGTAATGACAATACCATGTTTAAATTTTTTCATCTGTCTGGGTATCAATATTGAAACATGAATACTGTTAATCTGGATATGAGGAAATAAGACCCGATAGAAAATTTTTTCTTGCCAGCATAGTTTCTCTTTCTATAAGTATTATTGTAGGTCAGAAAAGCACTGACCCCATGGAAACTTAATGATATGCAAGATGTCCAATCCCAGCTGTTTTGAAGAAACTGCACAATGTTTCCATTAGAATATAAACCAATGCAATTTAATTTATTTGGTTTTTATCCTAAGTCATATGTCTTCTTGAAGAACAGTGATAATTAAGCATTTATAAAACACCTAATTTCCTCCGTTCATTACTCACTTGTTCCACTTGGCCTGGGAAGACAGCTGTGCCGAAGAGTTGTGGTCAATAAATTGCTTCTTTGTAAATTCAACTTCTGAGTTGCAACATGGGAAACTATCATTTTTTGAAGCAGTATCAAGATCCTTTAATTTTTCTCTTCCTTGTTTGAGCTGCTTACAGACTACAAAAAAAATAGAAAATTTTATTTTGATGAGTATTTCTTTAAACATCTGTGAAGTGTTAGAGTTAATGTTCTTTGTCCAAGTTCCCACGCAGCTTGGCAAGTCTGTGTACTTCATATAAGAGGTAAAAAAAAAATCAGAATGGATCATCCAAGAAGCAGGATTTACATTTATGCTTCTAAACAAGGAACCTAATGGGATTTGATAAGACTGATCTTATTAAAGCTAAACTTGTAATACCATGTAAGTTAATATGTGTATATTTTTTTGTATTTTAGAGAACGTTGTCATAGAAACTCTCATTTTGAGCTATTGCTAAGAATACATCGGTGGGTATGTTAACGGGCAATTACTTGCTGAAGTCTGGAAGATGGCTTTTAAGATTTTTGGTGCCAGTATCGATCAGAGCTGCTCCATTGAGCAGCAGCATGATGTGGTCCTATCACCATTTCATTCCTCTACCCCAGGTATTTCATACAAGATCACCTCTCTGGTTTGGAGTTTGGAGCAACATGGAGGACTGAGAAGTCTCCTATATTCAGCCAGGTTTGAAGTTTCTGAATGTCCCCACTTTTGCATTCTTTCAACTTCAGCATCTCGAGCTGTTGTAGTTTAAGATCTGTAGCAAGAACAAACAGTCTCTCCTATGAGATAGTCAGATTTTGTGAGCTAATTACAAGGCTTCTTACCAAACTAACAGGAGTGCTGCTACAGAGCGGTTTAGCAGAAGTGTTGAGCTTAAGCAGTACATGTTGCTGCAGAAAGTCAGTTTCCTTCCCCTCTTCCTCCTCATTTCTGCTCTGCCAGATTTTAGCATATGTCTGATCTTGCTGTGAGGAAGTTTAGGGAGCTGAACTGGCACAAAGCTAACCTCTGCAAACAGACAGAAAAAAGGAAGAGATTCTCTCTCTGATCCTTCTCACCAAGGGTCAGATGAGCTAGAGTGCCAACACTGGAGAGGTGGAAGGGAAGGGTGGGACTTTCCCTTAGGACAGCTGACCAGAGGATAGCTTTGCTATGGTGTCTGAATAGCCTGTGAAGGAGAAGCTTTTCAGGTATTTCTGAAGGCATAGCATCTTTCTGCCTCTTGGTCCTATGTGTTTTCAGAAGAACACATCTAGTTAATACCCGAATTTCCCCAGCAAGTTTTCTCTGGCAATAGACAACATGAACAATTTAAATGGGTAAAAAATGGATGTTGTTAGGTCTAGAAGACAGATGTCAAATCAAACCTCTAATGAAGAGTGGGCCACGTTAATCAGAGATGCAAACGTGGCTCCTTAATTTAATTTTGGGCAGTGGTAGGAACATAAGTGGAGAGCAAATAGATCCAAAATACCAGAATCTGTGCAGAAAAGGAGAGAAAAGAAGGCAGGTGAAAATAAAGAAATGCGAACAAGGCTAGTATTTTTAGGCAGGATGATGACAGCAGGAAGGACAGAGGAGAATTGATGGATGAATAAAAGACTGAGACATTTGATGTAATGCAGTATTCTTGTAGTGGTTATCTGATCTGAAATTTAGTTTTCTTGGGTCATTTGCTAAACTCTTCTTCCACGGGCCTGCCATAAGTATTTTGAGAAAAAAGATATGGACCTTCCATCTCAAACATAGTCCCAACTGCTGCTGGTTTTGATGTTGCTTTTGTTTCTGCCAGGGTTTTGCAGCTGGAGGTGAAGGAGGAGCAGCTGCGCTCAGGAGCATGTTTCACATGCTGTTTTCTAAGATTAGGGTTCTTTCTTGCAGTTGTTTAGCAAATTAAAATGCTGTCTTAAGCATAATGCAGAAGTGGATTCAATATTTGCAAATTAATGGGATGTATTAGTTTATCACACTGTGTAGCCATGTCATAGAATTTCTTGTGGGAGAAGCTCTGGCCTGTCTTACGGGGCGTTAGAAGGTGGTGTGGTTTCAGCCCAGTCGGGACCACTTGCTCACTCCCCACCCCCTCCCCTGGCCACGGTGGGATGAGGAGAAAATCCAAAGGCAGGCTCGTGGGTCGAGACAAGGACTGGGAGGGATCACTCCCCACTTATGGTCACAGGCAAAAGACAGGCTCAACTTGGGGAAGAAACAAAATCAATTTCATTGACTGCAAATCAAATCAAAAACAAGGATATTAGGAAGGAAAGCCAAACATCAGAACACCTTCCCCCCCACCCCTCCCTCCTTCATGGCTCAACTCCACTCCCAGTTCTCTCTCCCTCTTCCCCCAGGTGGCACAGGGGATGGGGTTAGGGTCAGCTCGCCACACCTTGTCTCTGCTGCTCCTTTCCTCAGGGGGAAGATTCCTCACTCGTCCCCTGCTCCACCGTGGGGTCCCTCCCACGGGAGACAGTCCTTCACCAACTTCTCCAACCTGGGTCCTTTCCACGGGCTGCTCTCCAGTCACACACTGCTCCAGCGTGGGCTTTCCCATGGAGGCACAGCCATCTTTGGGAGCCTCCGCTCCACCGCTCCCCCCCATGGGCTGCAGGGGGACAGCCTGCTGTCTCACCATGGGCTGCAGAGCCATCAGCCTCCTCAGGCGCCCTCCTCCCCCTCCTTCTTCACTGACCTCAGTATCTGCAGAGGGGTTCCTCTCACATTTCAATCCCCCTACCCACTGCCGGTTCCCCTTCTTAACTATGTTCTTCCAGAGGTGCTGCCACTGTCACTGATGGGCTCAGCCTGGGCCAGAGGTGGGTCTGACTTGGAGCCGTGGGAGCTTCTAGCAGCTTCTCACAGGAGCCACCCTTGTGGCCCCCTGCCCTGCTACCAAAAAACCCCACGCCACACAAACCCGTAACAAAGGGTCAGCCTGGTGGTTGTCACAGGGCTGCAGCAATAGATTGAGGCAAAGCTGCTCGCACTGAGCTAAGAGTTTGATACAGAGTTATTTGAAGTCTGTGCAAATCCTTACATTGACTTTGCTGCTTAGTTTAGTCTCTGGAGAAGGAACTTCAGTCTGATGTAATGTCTCCCTTTCATAAGTACTAAAGAAATCAAAGCTTATCTCTGAAACAGTTACCCTGCTAAACAACAGAAACTGCTAAGCCACAGAGTGCAATAATAAGTAGATTGCATCATAACATAATCCTGAAGATAAGAGCATTTAAAGCTTTGATCTGCTTTTTTCGTTTCCAAAAGTTTCAGCAGAAGTGTAGGTGTGTTTCTGCGAGGCGAGAAGTAATCTCTTTCCCAGCATGAGCCAAGGCAATACGGAGTGTTAAGGACTTTTTGTTTATTCTTTTTTCATCAGTTTGAAAATCCTTTCTATCAATAAGTGCTTGATTGGAATGGTCAAACTTGATTTATTTATTTTTCCTTCAGTCCAATTCAGTCAACTTTGTTCCTGTTGGAGAAAGGGTGCCAAAGATAGTTTTAAATTAAATGTATCGTGTGCCAGTCTTACTGTGAAACAAAAGTAGAAGAGACATACGATAAATTGTCAAACTTTAATATTAAAGTTCTGTCTGGATTTTGAGGAATTGGCGAATCGGAGGATCATGCAAGAACAAAAATAACTTGATAGTGCTACTGCTACGAGTTGTGATTACTGTAATGATTCCAAATGTACCTGTTTGTGTAGCAATTAATAAAAAAAAAATGTTTTTCTACTTAGCTACTAGTCATGATGACAATCTGTTAAATACTGTTGTAGTAAACAATTTTGATCATGAAGAGCAAGTCAGTTTGATGCCAAAGGTTGAGTTTGATAGTACTTGTCAAATAGTACTTGAAGTCCCTTTCTTGTTATTCTTTCCTTGATGCCTTTGCTGGGCATTCCTATATAGAATGTCCTGTTCTTGAGGAGCTCTGAGCTTGTTTAATTGTATGCAGCCACAACAATAGCATGTTCATTAGTTGCCTCAAGCATCTGGTTAATTGGGGAATTGTTACACAGTGAACAAGAAGAAATGATAGTAGACTCTGTTAGACTCCATCAACACCGTGTGTCAGTTGGTGTATTCAGCATGTGGTGTGCTTTTCTGGGCATTCATAGGTTCTGTTTTCTTAGCTTCAGAATTGGAAAGTTAATCTGCATCATGATAAAACTTCCTTCCCCCTCCACCAGCAATAAGAGTAAAGTAACTGAGGGTTTTCATATACTATTTCTGCTGTGAAAGGTATTTGTGTATTTGCCTGGTAGGGCTCTACTAGAGGAACGGCTCTTCATCTGTGCAAAGGGCACTGATGTCCAGCATAGCAATGACTGGATGCTCAGGCAGGAAGAGGACTAATGCTACACATCAGACCTGCTCCCTCAATTTTTTTTTTTTTAAAGAGCATTCAACCAGGGTCACTCTTATCTTTCCTGATTTTTAATGTTACCATACCATTAGCCCAGCATATCTTAAAAATAACAATCGGCAAGACAGGAAACCAACTTGACAGTGCCAGCAGTCAGGAATGGCCAAATTTGCACTCTGAAGCCTAAGTCTTTTTAACACAGTAGAGAATTTTCTATGCTCATGTCTTTGTGTTTCTTTTGGAGATCATGCCTTGATGGGAACAGGGTGCAGGCTTCAACAGAAATGAAATCCTATTGCAAACCTCATTGTTTTCCTTTTCAAGAGCAAAATATTCTACAAGCTTGAGGTGCGTGAAGTTCAGAAATGTCTGTGGATTGGAGTTGGTGCTAAGCTCTTAAAAATGATAGAAGTAATTACCTATTCCCTGCCATGTACTTGGAGACGGTAGAAACTGGTTTTGTAATCATGTTTTGGGACCACCTTAGTTAGGTAGCGTGGTTCAGATTTCAAGTAACAGAGCAGTTTGCCCAGGGTAGGAGTTGGAGCTTGGCAGGTAGCTGTGTCACGCTGCCAGCAACCCGTTAACCCTGTTACTCGTGTTAAGTAGACATCATTTTTTTTGTTTCATGTTTTAAGCCTGATTTATACAGTGTGTGGACTGAGAATGCGTGGTGATATTTGCCCTTTTGACCCTGTGACAGTACCTGGCTGAGACGGGTGCTCTTTGTTCTTGGCCTGGGTGTTTGCCCATTGTGCAAGCGGGTTGGGGGATCTGCTGGTGAGATGCATGGTGCAGAGGAGCACATGCATAGGCATGTTCCAGCTGTGTGGTGTTTTGGATTGGAAAGCAGATGCAGGATTAGTCCTTCTTACTCTGTCCTTTAAAATTCAGGATTGACACATCTCAGAAGATTCATAATCAACTTGGACTTTTGAAGTTTATTCTAGCGCTCCCTTTGCTCAGCATGGCTTTGAGCACTTGGAAATGCACAGACCGTTTCTGCTTGAGAATAAGGTCTTACATATGTTGGTGTGGAACTTTTGTTGGATATGATTGGACTTAATGTTATGCCACAACAGTGTTGTTCTCTAGGGTTTAACATCACTGTGGTCAATTGAGTCATTGGGAGCAATTTGAAGTGCTTCTGGTTTCTCCATTTGGCAACCATCCTAATCCTCTTGAGATTGTTCTTTTGTAGAAGAAAAAAAAAAAAAAGCTTTTCTATGAGTTGGTGGATTCAATCTTTCTGTTAGAGAAGTTGGTGTCAGGGTTCCCATTGACTTCAGTGGAGCATGCAGTACAAGGCCTCAAAAAACATTTTGCCATCTGTGTGGGAACAGACTGCAGGAGGAAGAAGGCTGGCAAGAAAATGTTTAGCTTCTTTTCGGTGGGGGATGGAGCACTAAGACAGTTTGTTCTTTGGTTTGCACGCTTGTGAGCTGCTTTTGTTAAACATACAGATGCCTATAGCCCAATGACTGGGAACTGCATGCACATCTACATTTGGTGCTTATATACCTATTTATGAGCAGCTTCTGTCAGAACTTTTCTCTTCCTCATGTCTACAAGGTTCAGTAGCCAGCTCTACAGCAATTTTCATTACCTGTAAGTGAAAAAATTACTCAAAAGCTTTGGCCCCTATCCTGTCCTGTGCTGTGTGAACAACTTCAAGCCTGTGAGTAGTGGGGCTTGCTGTGAATGTGCAGTGGTGGTGTGTGGGTCTGAGGGGCTGTGAGCTCGACCTCACGTGTTCTCACTGCTGGAAAATAAACCAAGGCAGGTGGGTCGGCTGTGGTAATGCAGCAATAGAGGGGGATTTCCTGCTATGTGGGTTTTCACTCTGGAAAAAACAGTAATAAGATGTCATGATTTTACTAAAAAAGAGTGCAGGGTGTTACGCAGCTGAATTGCCCTCAGATACTGCATGGGTACTTCTGTTTCAGACCCAGGTCTGACTCAGTCTGCCACTATAGGCATTGTGCCCGTGTGTGTGCAGTCCAGCAGAATTGGAAGTCTGTTGTAGAAAAAGGACAGTAGGACTTTACTGTGGTAATTCACAGGTGATGATGCCCACTTCATTTCTTGCTTTGCTTTCAACCTGGCGGTCGCCCGTGGTCTCCAGGGCACAGCTTCATCTGAAGGACTGTTGGCTGAAAGCCCTTGTTCTCAGAAGGGGAGGTGGCTGGGAGGTCCTCCAGTTAAATATGGACATGGACATCATTCATGGGCTCAGGATGATGGCTTATTTCTTTAGCATGTACAGTATTTAGTAGAAGATTGGTATTAGTTTGGTTTTCAGTCCAATTTAGGAACTGGAAATGAAGGCGCCAACAAGTTTACTAAAAAAGCCAAAATTTTTACATTTTTCTTGGACAAATTTCCAAGCTCTGTTGCAAAGACAATCACAGGTGGATGTTACAGACCTCTCCATACCCTTCTCTTCTGCCGTTGCCCTGGGCATTTGAAATGTTGTGAAGCAGAATTAGAGAAACAGTAAGTGCAATTTATAAGTAGAAGTGAATTCTAAGTCATCTGGGGAGCCCTAATACTTTTAATAATTAATGAAGATTTCTTAATATTCTATTGGACATTAGCTTTCAGTAATGCTTTGTGAGTGTTATCAAAGACATGAGTAGTAGAACCTGTTCCATATGAAGCAGAATTTGCCTCACATATGTATGAGCTGCTTCCTCAGCAGCTTTGTGTGATGTGCTGAGGCCTCCGTTGCCTGGCAGTCACACTGCCCTTTACTGACTTCCACACCACACACCCCCCACACACCCCCCCCCGCCTTTCCCAACATGGAAATTTGAAGCAAATTTCTGCGGAAGTCTCAACAAAGTTTATAATGCATCATTTTATTTTTCTTTTACAAAGTTCTCCATTGCTTTGGAAAGGAATTGTGAAAATGCATTCAACTTTTTAATATAGTTTCTTGTTTTAGAAACTGAGCATTTCCTTGGTTTATTGGTTTGTTTTTGGTTTTGTTTTTTCCATGACTCAAAAGAAGCTAGTTATGTGGGAGTTCACAAAAGACAGCAGTAATTGAAGAGGGGGGAAGGAGGAAAGAAGAGGAAGAAGAAAAAAAAAAAAACTGAAAAAATGGTTCTTTGAAAATATCCTTACGTCAAAGCTGAATACATAAAGGAAGTGAAAGTGTTGTGGAAGTTTTAAGATATCCTAAAGTGTAGTGTCCAAATTTGTGACAATAGTTTGTTTCTCAGTGAATTTTTTAAGGGGTGCAGGGGGCATATCTTTGTACAAACATTTCTATCATAAGGGGTTTTCTGCATTTGAAAATTATTTCAGCTTAAATTATAATGCAAGTTAAAAATGAAATCCTGAATAAGTCCATGTGGGTCTTCAGGCTGAAGTACATTTGTTCAGCTTATTCAACTTTCAGAGTGAGTGCTGGAATTTATGGTCTGTGTTTTGGAGCACTGTTTTTTTTTTTTTATGGAATCCCTTTTTTGAAACACAGACGTATGTGAAAGACTAAATGAACTTCTGTCTTGGTAGTGGCTCCAAATTGCAGTTCCCTTGAGTAGATAGGACTTCAGAAAATGCTTAGTGTCAGTTTCTATAGAGGAGCTTTGATGGTGAACTTCATTTAATCTGAGATTTAGTTAATATTGGTAATGGAAGTAAGAAATGCCTGATTTATCTTCAGTCATGTATTTTCCAGGTTACTGTCCTAAGAGAGCAGTTTGCAGGCAGGATAGCTGTATCTGTGTGAGACAGTGGTGAGGCAGTTCTGATTACTCTGGACAAAGTGTTATGAGAAAACTTGGAGAAAACCACAAATCTGTAAATATTTGTGAAGAAAGATGTGATTTCTTTAGGAAGGAAACTTTTATCCTATTTTATACTGACACTAAATATTGTGTTTGTATTTTAAAGTTATAGTCTATACAATGTATATCTCATGCACAAGAACAAAAATTATTTAAAAACATTGCTGCTTGATTTGAAAGGGAAAAAAAAAATGTAGCGTCATCTTAGAGCTCCTTAGGTAATTATTGTAGGTATCCGGTTCTAAAGGACCAAGACATTGAAATATAAAACACTGAATGCACATTCCTGTGCCGTTCTCAAAAAAAGAAATGTTACTGATCTGAATGTTTTCTGCAGAAGTGCTCTCTATAGCTTTCTTCCTCCATGTTCAACTTCAAATTATTTATTTTATTTTTTTTTTTAAGTTCGAGTTGTGTTTTAGAACATCAGGCAGTCTGTTTCTAACTTGCAGATTTCCCAGACTTTTTTTATATTCCTTTCACTACAGGACTAACCATGCATGGTTTTCTTGTATTCTGTATGATGGAGTACAACCACTGTTTAGAATATGACCTTATATTACCACTTCACATTCTTGGTACGAAGAGCCTGAAGTTGATTTCATGAAAAGGGAAATCACAGCTATGTTTGTCTCTTGGGACATGCATACAACTGAATCTAGGCTCTTAGATTAATAAGTTACCCTTTGGCTAGTTCCACAGTAAACTCAAGAATGCATAAATTGATTAGATTATTAAAAATGAGTTCCCAGGCCTGTTACTTTGTGACAGTTCTTGCATGGCCCCGAGGACAACTTTGATATAAAGTAGGTCATTTCATAAATAGTGGAACTTGGAAGTAGTTGAATAGAGAACAACTACATTTTTTCATGTATATTTTCATGGATTTTATGCTACTGCTTAGATAAGTTTTATACTGTGATCTACTCAACAAACATAACTAACGACTCGGTTACAGTCACATATGTTCTCGTTTGACAGAAAGGTAGAAGGTTTCTTTAGGCAAAGCTTGTGAAACTAATTCAGGTAGGTAATTTGATGATTAAAAATGCATATTATAGCCCATTTGTATTGATGACTTCTTTCAAAACCTGGGGAAAAGGAAATTGTAACTTCCACATGTAGCGATTTTCACAAAGCTATCAAATTGCTTAATTTTGTGCCTTCAGAATGGTACCCCATCTTTGGGCAGAAACTGCTGGCACAAGATCTGGTTCTTTTCCTGCCAGCCCTTTGTGAAACATGCCATGCTTGAGATGAAATACAGTGTTTTGTCTCTATCATGATAGCACAACAAAAAGAAAGGTCAGAATTTGTTGTTAGGTTGGTTGGGTTTTGGGGGTTTTGTTTGTTTGGTTTTGGTTCTTAGTTTTGTTTTTGTTTTTGTTTTTCTTTTAATGTTTGCTTTTGTAAAAGAATAGTCTGACTAAGGACTGCTCCTGAAGATCCATGTCGGGTAGCTGAGCCTTTGTTGTGGTCCCTTGGATGCTGGTACTGTAGCCAACACAGTTTCGTTTAAACACCCTCCTTGTGTATTAGCGCCTTACAGAGATCACTGACACTTTTTATATTGATGTGATCAAGGAAGGAGCTACTGCCTGGAGAGCACTATGCCTTGCCTTCTTCCCGCTGACATGTGGTGTTGGAGGGATGGCAGCCTTTAGGAGAATCTAGAAAACCAGACCCAGGCTCTCTAGCTGCTTACAGTGTCCCACCTTCCTTCACATGGTGACACAGTGCTTTAGGCCACCCTTAAAGAGGGAATGGGGGGAGTGAAATCTTGTATCATGCCTAAAGGAGGAGAGAGGTTTTTGGTTGGGTTTTTTTGTTTGTTTGTTTCTTTCTTTTTCCAGAACTACTTCTGGCTTGCCTGTCTTTTCCCTCTTGGGAGCATGGCAGTCTTTACCATTTGTTCATTCTATGTTACTTTGAGACAAAAATACCCTGTAACTTGGTTAGGTATTATTCTGTCTCACTGCTCTAATACTTAACCTTATTTGTGCAGAAATCTAATTAAAAAAACCCCACAAACAAAAAAGGCAAAAAAAAAAAAAAAAAACCAAAACACCAAACCCCCAAAGCGAAAACTGTTAATTGCTTCTGGCGATGCTGTAGAGTAAGAGGCAGATGTAGTCTGATCTGTGTTTGTACTTGAGCAGAGTAAAACTGTGAATGGGGTTATGGTGGCATGGTAAGGTGGACTTTGCTGCCTCTGTGAATAAAAATTTCTGCCTACAGAGAAGTAGAAGTGCTTGTTGCATTTAAACCAGTAAGTGCTTAAGGTGGGCAGGGAAGCAGCTTAGAAGAGACTGTAAGTCCAACCCTGTTTACTCTGAGGTTTTACAGTATGAGCAGCTGGATATCCTCCATAATTACACAGGAGAGACACTAGAGACCTGATGTGGTAAACAGAATTTGCCTGGCAGGGCTAACATTTTTGGTTTGGTTTTCTTACTGCATGCAAATTTATTTGTGTTATAAAATCAAGGACTTGAAAGGCAGTGAGGAGAATGTGGTTGACCATGAAGCCCTATTTCTGCTTCCACAGGCTTCTCCCTTCCCCATGTGCAGAGAAAAGCACTCAGAGAAAGCCAGTGTGCAAGTGTTCAATTAAGTCTGTGTTAATGCACGGAGCCCTGTGTGTGAATTAGGGTTGAGCAGGCTACCTCACGTCTAGCAGTTTTTCTGAATGCTTTAATTACAAGGTAAGTGGCAGTCTACCAAGAAATTCTAGATAAAAGCATGTTAGGGATTTTTAAGAGAAGAGATCGTGTACATATGAAGCGTCGCGTGGGCAAACCAATACAACTGGCCACTGTACTAGAACCAGCTCATGTTTCTACCACTCTCAATACCAAAAGCACTTGGGATACTCTAACAGGATTTTGTATATACCCTGCTCACAGAGTAGAGCAGTGACTGCATGCTCTCATGGCCAGGAGTGTAACCACAGCAACATCTTGATCTCTTTTCCCTCTCTGCGCCCATCTCCTCCCACCGTCTGTGGATAAAGTTTCATCATCTCTTCACACACACACCTGATTTTTTTGTTGGGTTTTCTTTTCCATAGGAAAGGATCAGTAATGAAGGAAACTAGCTTGAGTGTTGAAACGTATGCTGGCTTTGCATGCCTGAAGGAAAAAATGAAGAGCTTTAAAAGTGTTATGGGTTTGTGTGGCGCGGTTTTCCTTGGTGGCAGGGGAGGGGGGCTGCAGAGACGGCCCCTTTAAGGAGTTGCTTGGAAGAATTTGCCGCCCCAAAATGTCGGACCCGCCTCTAGGCGGGGAGGGATGGTGGTAACGCCTCTGGGAAAACATATTTAAGAAGGGGAACCGGTAGTGGGGGGATTGGGAAACTGGAGAGGAACATCGCTGCCGACACTGGAGTCATGGAAGTGGAGGGGGAGGAGGAGGCGCCTGAGGAGGCTGATGGCCCTGCAGCCCATGGGGGTGAACGGGGGAGCGGAGGCTCCCGAAGGTGGCCGTAACCCCATGGTAAAAGCCGCGCTGAAGCAGTGTGAGA
>VYZV01042791.1:341715-398005 GCA_013401275.1 Pandion haliaetus
ACCCCACGGTGGAGCAGGGGACGAGTGAGGAATCTTCCCCCGGAGGAAAGAAGCGGCAACGACGATGTGTGGCGAGCTGACTCAACCCCCATCCCCTGTTGCCCTGCGCCGCCTGGGGGAGGAGGTAGAAATCCTCGGGAGTGGAGCTGAGCCGGGAAGGCGGGAGGGGTGGGGGGAGGTGTTCTGATGTTTAGTTTCCCTTCCTAATACCCTTGTGTTTTGTTTTTGTTTTGATTTGTAGTAAATTAAATTGATTTTGTTTCTTCCTGAAGTTGAGCCTGTCTTTTGCCTGTGACCATAAGTGGGGAGTGATCCCTCCCAGTCCTTGTCTCGACCCACAAGCCTGCCTTTGGATTTTCTCCTCATCCCAACGTGGCCAGGCGAGGGGGTGGGGGGTGAGTGAGCGGCTTCGTGGTGCTTTGTTACCGGCTGGGCTGACCTGAAACCACGACAAAAAGATTCTTAGGAGAAGAGGACAGAGCATTTGACTTTTGGGGACTTAAGAGTCACAGGGTGGGCAGACAGATTGGAAACAGGAACTAACAGCATGCCAGGATAAGTGAATTGGAGAGACAAGAGTTGGGGTGAAAGGAGTGGAAATAATAGGTGAGTTTCATGGCAGGAAACTCTTGAATAGCAGCTTTGTGTGTAAGAGTTAAGCAGCTGAGATGTTGGAAGGCAGGAGGAGGGTTTGTCATATAGGCCCTAAGAAATAGTTTTAAGAGCACTATGTAAAACTGCTAGATGAGGCTGAGGCTTGACTCAGATAGCTAGTGAGGCTGCAGCCATTAAAAACTGAAGGATGTTATGGATGGATGCCAGGTGATGTGGCTGAAGATATGTCTTTGGAAACTTGTCCTCAGGGTTGCATTAAAAGAAATAATTCTCTGGCTAGTTTGGAAGACACTCAGCCTGGGATTAGTTATTTACACTAAGTAATTTGGTGTGGTTTTGCTTTTAAGAATTGATTACTTCTGTTTTCTTTTAAACTGCAGGGTTAAAAGGGTTCTCTCTTCCGAAGTGGCAGCTGGAAATTAGTGCAAATACTTGGGATGTTATGCTGAGTAAGTTGCAGCAGCAGATACCTGTGGGACTTGGGGTACAGGGGCAGAGCTGTTCCTTCTTGGTTGCCTTGCTCTCTCTCTCAGGTTGGCCCATGACAGTGAATTTGGAAACTGCTCCAGTGCAGCTGGTGCTGGGTTTGACTCCCCTTTCATAATTCTCTTTGAGCAAGTGAAGTTGTTGCTTGGGTTACAGAGAATGAGAGGAAAAGTTGGGATGCCAGCTAGCCCTGTAGTTTTGCTTCTGTGTGTAGAAGTGCCTGCATGGTTGAGAAAGGCAGGGCCGAGTGGCTGAGCTTGGTCAGGAATGACAGGGTAAGGCTGAAGCAGCAGAAGTGTGGCGGAGAAGGAAGGGTGTTACTGCTGACCATGGGAGTGTGCTAGACTGGAGAGGTGATGGTTCTCGGCCAGGGGGCTGCCGCAGGGAGAGCCCCAGGCCTGTGTTAGGGAACACTGACTGTGTAAACACGCCAGAGGGAAAGTGGAAAAGACTAGGATGTGGTGGTTGGGAGATTGCCAGCGTGAGCAGTATATGGTTCATATCTTGTGAAACGCAATAGCTGGTGTTGGCAGATTTTGGACCTCCGGGGCTCTCTGGAGTAGTCAACTTGACCAGACACGGCATGATTTTGTGTTGGTGTTTTAAAATCTTTCTAAAGCTTGCATGGCTTCTGTTCTCTGCCTTGCTTGGTGATTCAGTACAGGGGTTATGCCTATGCCTCTAACAACTCCGTGTCCGTACAAGAGGACTGCAGAGCTGATGTACCAGAGGTTTACTTTGCTTTATGGTTATAAGTGGGGGTTGTTTCACCTGGTTAGCCTGCAGGTCTAATCAAGAGTTAAGGCTAGAGCAGATGCACAGAAAGCAAGGGTTAAAAATCATAACGTGGGCCAGCAGTTGCTGAAGAAACAGGCAAAAAATTAGGATAGCTGGTTGAAGTGACTGGGAGCATAAAGGTAATAAGCATCCATAGTTGCATGTGTTCAATGTGTGCAATTTAATGTTTGATTTTTCCTTATTTGTAAATAATGGAGTTGAAGGGATGGTCTTTCCACAAGAGTTTGTGAGGCTCATGTCCTTTTTTTTATGGAGGCTTTTAGTTTGACATAATTTTTAGACTTTAAGTTAATGACTTTACAGCAGTAAGTAAAAAACCCAAACAACCAGACTCTAAATCCTGCTTCTCAAGTCCTAATTCTGAGTTTAAATCCTAATCAATGAAGATTCAAAATTACCATATACCAAGATCCTCTATAGTAATGTAGAAAAGTAGTTGTAAAAACCAGTAATAAATTAGAATATTTTGACATGAGACTTGTATAGTAACTTGAATCTGCGTATAGCTGTCTATTTTCCAGATGCTGACTGCAAGACTGAGAACAGGGCTTTTCATTCAGGGTTGGCTGTGTTTGTGTCATTGCTGCTCGTGATACCGCTACTACTGCAGCTGAGCTGGGACAGCTGGGACTCTGTAGCATCGCTGCTTCCCAAGTCATAGATTGGAAAGCTTGCAGAGACACTGTGCACAGACACACAGAAATAATTATTGTACACTTCCTCTGTGTGGATGTGCGGAACGGTTGAAAATGGGTGCAGTGTCTGCTTATTACTGCTCTTCAGTAACATATCTATGCAAAATACTGGGAAGCAGCTGATCTTTTGTTTCTTTCTGTGGTTTTAACAAGTAGATTGCTTTCTGCCCTCTGACAGGGAAAATCCTCAAAAGGATTTTATTTATTTATTGAGAGATATACTCTAGAAAGGAAAAGAAATAGTTTTGATCCAACTATAATTGGTTAATCTGGAACTGACGGCTTTTTCCTTAGTTTAAGCATCGTTTAGCTATCCTTCAGGTATCCTTGCTGTCAAAGGATGTTTTCCATAAGCAATTTTAAGACCACAGTCTTCCTAAACACTGGTTATTAAATCTGTGCATTCTTTTGTGCTTGCAGTAACTGTTTGCGGACTGCTTCACTGAAGTGATAAAAAATTTTCTTTGTCCCTTTAAAGGCAAATAGTTACTTGTGTCACATCCGTGATTTTTGTTTACAAATTTAAAAAGTAAATTTATAATTTCTGTGGACAGTTTCAAAGTAATATCAATTTTGAAAGGATAAAATACTCAAGAGTACAAAGTTGCATGGTCCAGTTGGAAGGAAACTTGTCACAGACCAACTTGTTTGGTTGGGTTTTTTCCTTTTTTGGGGGAAGGTGGGGGAGGAGAGCAGGCAGGTAGAGTCTGGATGTAATCAAACTGTATCCTAGTTTGAGTTTATCTTCCCCTTTAAGTACATCAAAGCATCCAAATGATTCAAGTTGCTAAAGATGCAACTGCTAAAACCACCCTAATTTTTGTTCTGTTTACAACAGGAATTTTTTCTTCGTTTCTTTCATCTGTATGAATATTCCTTTCTAGTGTTTCTGTGGTCAGTCTTGCATTTTGTTTTTAATGTGGATATTGTCACTGACTGCCTGAGACAGATTTCAAGCAGAATGCCAGCTCATAAATACGTGTCAGATCTGGGGTGCATTAGCACTAATTCTTCAGTGGCATATTGCAGAGAGACTGGACAATGTGCTTTTGGAGAGACTGAGTAGTCTTTTATTGTTGTGAGAGTAGAGAGTTGAGCATTACATTTGAATTCAAGCTGGCTTCAAAGTCTTGCTGTGCCAGGTGCTGAAGCTTACGGTAGAAGGAAGATCTAGAAACCAGTTGTGTGATCTAATTTAAGCTAAGATGTCATGAGTTGGTACAGCAAACACCTGAAGGATTAAGGAAAAAAAATAGAAGGAAAAGAAAAGGAATAAAAAGAAATTGTGTCCACTTAGACAGATGCAGTGTTTGGTGGCAGTTAAACTAATACACATCTGACTTGAAACAGTCAGAATTAAAACTGTTGCGGGATGCACTTTGGAGAAAAATACTAAGGTGTTTAAATAAAAAATGGCAATTGATTACATGTTTAAAATTAAGGTGCAAAATAAACAATTATTTTTGCGTCTTGCCCATGTTCTCTGCCGTTCCAAATTGTTGGTGAAGATAGACACCAATTCCTGATTTTGCTTTACATTCTCTAGTGTAAGACACTGTTTCTTTTTTATTTTATTTTTTTAATTCATGTTAAAGGGTAACACCACCCTGTATTTTACAAGGGGTGCATGCACATGTGCTTATGTGCAAATGCGTGCATGTGTGTACCTTTTAACGGTTTCCATGGATGGAGCATACTCAGACCATTTGTAACTCTGAAACTGAATCTTGTTCTCTTCCCTGTGATGATTCTGCTTTTGAAATATGCAGGAAAAGATCCTTAAGTTCAAGCAGAAGTAAGAATAAATCCATACAACTAATTCCAGTCATATACATTATGATAGTACTTCAAGATTTATATGTACTTATTTCTGTTGTTATTGTTATTTTAATTGTGTAATAAAAAATGCAGAAGTAAATTGAAATAGCTCCACTAACCTCCTAATCGTCAGCTAACCTTGTAAACCTTTCAAAAATTTATTTGAAAATATGATAGAAGAAGCAATATTTTGAATGGTCAGAGTTACTCTAGAAGATTAGGGGTATAATGAACAATATCAAGAGGTGAAATAGTATGCTTTGGAATCTAAATGTCTTTTAGTATGACTATGTATGAGTATTCTGTCATGACTATGTCTTACATGATTATGCTCAAGTATTACTTCAAGATTGCATCAAGATGTACAAAGTTCATTTGCTTCTGCTGAGCATGTATGACTGGGTGGAGAAACCTATTTATATAACCATATGTCAGGGATTAATTAAGAAAAAAAAAAAAAAGCATCTCAGAGATTTCAGTTGCATTTCATGCTGCTATTTAGTGCTGGCAGAGGTTACCCAGAGAGGCTGTGGAGTCTCCATCCTTGAGATACTCAAAAGCTGTCTGGACACAGTCCTGGGCAGCCAGCTCTGGGTGGCCCTGCTTGAGCAGGGGAGTGGGGCAAGACACCTTCTCCAGAAGCACCTTCCAACCTCAGTCAGTCTGTGATTGTGTATGGATCGGGGCAATCATCAAAGATGGCTAGCATTCATAGGACATGTTTCCAAGTACCTTTGTGGTGGCTGAATAGGAGTATCCTTGTTAGGTAGGCATTTCCCGTTTTAACAGAAACCTCTAGTTGTGGGGAGGCTGCTTGGAGAAGTACCCTCAGAGTCACAGTTGTTCAGTCTCAACGCTCAGCAACTCACTTCTGTTTAGCTATTTGTGTGATAAATTAAGATGTTCACAAATTTTAAATTTTGGAATGTGGTTGTAAACTGCAGCCAGGCTTGGCTGTACTAAACAGACTATTCCTGGAGTTGAGTGCTTCCTCTGTGCAGGATGTGTGATCTCATCATTGCTCTTTGACTCTTCTTTGAACCCCTTCCAACTAATCCAAGTCTTCCTGAACCACTGCCCCTGCCGCTGGGCCTGGTATCCCACGAAGGGCCTTGCCTCCCCATGCGCCCGGGAGCCATACCTCCCTCTTGCCCACAGCGTACTTGCAGGGAGCTCATGCTGGCCAGTGGCTGTCATCCGCTGCCCCAGCCGGCCCTTCCTGAAATGGTCTCCCTGTCCCACGTGAGCGGCTGGTGCTCCCTGTGTATGAGGGGGCTGGGGACGCACCTGCCCGCGCTGGCCATGCCCAAAGGCCTCTTGGCTGGTGTTCCTTCCACAGGCAGGAGGGGTGGCTGTGGTGGTGGCCTGTCCTCTTTTTTGCTTTAATGTTTTTTCTCTGCTTTATCTTTTTGTTTTTCCCAGATTGTTTCAAAATAATCCCCAATCTCTTGTTACCTAACACATACTCAACTAGCTTGTTGTAACACTGTCACCGTTGTATCATCAACACCTTTGTATGTAGACAGATCAAAATGCCCTTTCTTTTATTAAGCACATCTACATCTTAGTCCTAAATTTATGTGTCATCAGACTTGGTAGTCGTAAACACAAATGTAAACAAGATTACATTAAATTCTGAGTAGCCTGAGTGCAGAGGCTTTTTAAATTTCTGTTTCTGAAGTTGATATATAAGAAAACTTAGTAATGAAAATAGACGTAAATGAAGATTTAGCTGTAATTTTTGATTGCCAGTTAAAATTTTTAGGTTACGTTGACCTGTTTCTTCTACCACTTCTTTTAAAATATATTAAAGGAATTACTCTGTAGCAAGTTATGACAATGTTGGAAGTTTGGATCTCCTGTAACTTTCTAGAGCTACTTGCTCTGACTCTCTAGAATGAGCAGTGCTCATTAGGGACACTATAAATAAATACGAGGCTCATTTTTCTGTGCCACTAAGTAGGTCCCACTTCAATTCAGAGCAAATGCCTTATGTAAGTCTAGTGAGGGGAACTTCCCTCAGCACATACACGTTGCTGGCGTTAACCTATTGGTAATGAAATTCAAAGCCTGTTTTCTCTTGTGAAGGGTGGACACAGCTTTGTGTGAGCTGTCAAAGGAAATTAGGAGTTTAGTAACTGATGTAGAAACAGAAGAAGAGTACTCTTTGTATTTCTTCATCCTTGTGTGCTTTTGACAAATACTGTTAACTACTTAGAATTTGGTCCACTGTACTAGCCAGAAGTTAAAATGGTGGGTTTGGGAAATAACAAAAATAAAAATAATATATGAAGTTTTTTTCCCCTTTAACCTTATTGTTTCAGTAAGGTTCTGCAGTAATAGTTTACTCTTACTCATTAGAAATTCCCATCGGGAAAGCAACTAAGTGTGTCTCCGTTCTCACGGACCAGAATCCTATTCTCTATTATTTTAAAGCTGTGTACATGTTCTTGTGGATGCATAAATTGCTTTGAGTTTTTTTTCTTAGTTTCCTTTTCTAACATTCCAGTCCAACCATTGTCAAATCTTTTTTAGTTGTATTCATTTAAGACATTTACTTCCTCTGTACGTGATAAGTGACACTTAACCTTGAGGAATGTTAAAATATCCCTGATAAGAATCTGTCAGTGACACTGATAGATCAAGCACGTGGTTTGTGACTGCATCCAGTATTACATAACCATGGGCTGTAATTACTCAGATGTGATGTCTGCGGATGTATGGACTTGGAAGAGCGCAGCATGACGATGCTAAAGGCAGTGTCCAAAGAAAATCAAATCTTTCTCTTGCATCTTGCCTGTTAGCTGTTGAGGCAGCTATGGTGCCTTGTGGTGTCATATTTACGTAGCAGTTGAGGTGTGAAATATCCCTGCCGTGGTGACATCCTAATCCATTTTGGCAGTGCTGTGACAAGAATCAAGAGCATGAGCATGTGCAGACCTGTTTGGTGGAACAGAGGGACCCAAGGGAAAAGATAGAGATTGAAGAGGAAAGGGGAGCTTTCCTTGAATTTGCAACCTTGCTGTTTTCAGTTTAGAGTTTGGTATTTGAAGCACTGATGGAACAGGGGGAGCAGCAAGTTCCTCTGGAGCTGCTTTCTGCAAGTAGTGTAAAAATGGTGGTATATTTGTAATGTGGATGATGACCATCAGTCCTGGTCACCTGCTGACAAAAAGAACAAAGCAAAACTGCAATCTTCTGAGTGCAGGAAACTTTCACTCATAGGTTTTCAGTTCTACTGTGTGGGCTTTCTTGAAGTGAACCATATCTCGTGTGCTAGTTTAACATGGAAGGTTGCATCTGAAGCCTCTATGCACACTTTTAACCATCTGTTGTAGTGAGCTGAGGGTGCTGTTGAAGCTGGAAAAAATGAATCAGGGGGCTTCTGTGCTTATGCAAAGCAAGAGGTATCTGATTAAAAAAATGCTGTTTTGTAATAAAAGGGAAGGTTGATGTTCAATCTCTTTATGATAAAGTGCATTATTCAAGTAATGTTTCTTTCTGTAGTCATTTCCTTGGCATTGTTATTGTACCTGGCCTTGTTTTGTGCATTAAGCTGTAAATATAGTTCAATTTTACAATTATAGTAGCCCCTTCCTGTCTCTTAATGAAAGAAGTTCTTCCCAAGTATTTCCAATTATGCTTTGATTACTTTCTGTTGTTACCATGCCTGTAGACCAGGCCACATTCATTCAAAGACTACTGATGTCAAATCTGAAAAGCCTGTACTGTTGTTTATTAGCGTCTTTTAAAGTTTGAAACTTCTACTTGAACTGCAGTTAAATAGCCTGCTTGCTTCATTTTTGCCACAGTTACATTTTAAACCTTCAGTCAGGGGAGAGCCAGGAGGCACTGGCCCACTGGGATGCTGTGAGCTTGGGTGAGATACATGATCAAGATGAATCCTTTTTCTTTGCGGTAGGGATGTCAAGGTTCTTATGGTGGTTTTCCAAGCATTGGTTTTGGACTCCCAGAATTCACCCAATCTTGAACTAGCTCTCTTTAGTTGGGATTATGTTCTTTTTCTGCAGGGTGTTTTCGGACTCTCTCGAATTACTTATTTTTCCTCAGGCTTGTTCCTATTTCTGTTTTTCTTTTCCACTGATAGGTATGAGTAGACTGTATTTTTTAGTCCACCTAAATCCTCGGATTTGACATTTGGAAATTGGCAAGGATTGCTTGAGGAAAGGCAAAGGAAAACTAGTATCTTCTGAGTTTGATGTTGGGGCTGATAGATTGCTGATTTGAAAAATCAAAAGGAAGAGCAATAGCCTGTGTTAGTAAATACTGTGGTGCAATGAGAGTTGGGAGTGCAGAGTGAAGCAGCAGGGGCTGAGCATCCACGCTGGGTGCGCTTTGCAGGCTTTGCTTTGGGTAGAGCTAGTGTGGTGGCATGGACTAACCACCTGTTGGGTGTGCTTCAGGAGCACATATTTCCTGTTAAGTTTTATCCATAAGGAGTTTGCATGCTCTGAAATCCTTTCACAGCATGAACTGCAGTGTAGTGCGAGGCAACGTGCTCCCAATGGATTTAAATGCACATGTAGAAGGGGACTGGGAGGTGGGTCTGCACAAAAGGTCAGTGGCTAAGACCTGTCCTTGGTGAAAGAGGCCAGATATGCCATTGCTGGCAGCAAAATTAAAAAAGGTGAGTGGGGTAAAAGGACTGAGGGAGATAAAAAGCCACATATGTGACTTGATCAAAGTTGTTGCTTGCCAATAAATTAGTCATCCAGTTTGCTAGTTGCATGATTGTGGGTATAGAATTGTATTGCAGTATTGAGAGCAGGTAGGATTTCGATCTCACCAATTTAAGAAAGCTGGAAATAGGTTTATATTGGTGATGTAAACCTAAATATGAGTAACTGATTCAACAGACTGTAATACTATGCAGACTGCAGTGGAAAAGAATTATGGTATTTGTTAAAATGATTGACATAAACATAAAGGCAGGCTCTTAATTGTAGATGTATGGAGATTAGGCCCAATATATGGAGTTTTGCAAGGGGAGCAATAATCTAGACATGAAGGAAAGGGTAGTTGAGTCAACTGTGAAACATCTGTTTAGCTCATCTTTAGCTTAAGCAAGTATAACTGGCCAAGTTATATTTTGACAGCCAGCTGTTACCACCACCATATTCTGAGCTGGGAGTCACATGTTTTTACTGATAAACAAACACCAGCTTCCCAGGTAAGTGTACATACTCATACCATTAACTAAATACATTACGCAGCAGAAAAGGGAGAAGATAGGAAAATGAGTATTGTACTGTGATAGCCATGTTACAAACACGTGTAACAGTATTGCATGACCCAGAGTGCATACTTGCGATAACATTTGTCTTTTTTTGTACTTTTAATGCTAGGTCTACCCTGAATTACAAATCACCAATGTTGTCGAAGCCAACCAGCCAGTCACGATCCAGAACTGGTGCAAGAAGGGGTGGAAGCAGTGCAATGGTCACCCGCATATTGTGGTTCCCTATAGGTGTTTGGGTGAGTGACTGAGTTTCTATCTGTTTTTTCCTGCTCTTTGGATTTTCAGTCTCTTCATGAAAAAGATGGAGAGTCTACATAAATATCTCTTACATCTCTGTATTATCATCTTCTCTGAGGAGGGTTTTGTGCAATTGTTCGGTCTTTTGGAACTGCGTTAACTAGAGAGAAAATACTCCTGCTCTTCCCGACACTGTTTTCATGAGTGACTGCAAACCAGGCTTCTGCTTACTTGTCATTTCTGTTCTCTCCCCTCTTTTCCTCCCATATAGACATGCACGTGTTCACACAGTTCACAGGGGTTTTTTTATTATAAGCTGTCCATCTTTTCCTTAAATACTTTTTTTTCCCCCCATTATTCTTTTTAACCTAGTACTTGGTCTCTTATTGTGAAAGACAATGGGAATCTGTTTTTATTGAAAGCAAGGAAAAGCTAGATTATAAATTCTGCTGTTTCTTTCTGCAACTTTATTTTTGTAACAGTTGCTTGCTATTCTCTCCTGTGTCCTTGGTGTTTTGAATTGATTCACCAATTTAGAAGGGAGGTTCAGTCTTTCATTTTTTGTTAATCTTTACTTCTGTCAGTGTTCAGAAAACAGAATCATATTAACTTGTTGTTGTTATTAACATTCTAGGCACAATATTTTCTTGAGATTATTCCATGAGCTATTTAAATAAGTTGCTTTACCACTGCCATTTGAATTGTGATAAATTGGCTGCCTAGTTTCATGTTTAAATGCTGGAGTTCAGAGTTGGAACTTGCTTTTTGTCCTGGTTTCAGCTGGGATAGAGTTAATTGTCTTCCTAGTAGCTGGTATAGTGCTGTGTTTTGAGTTCAGTATGAGAATAATGTTGATAACACCCCAGTATTGTCAGTTGTTTGCTCAGTAGTGTTTATACTCAGTCAAGGACTTTTCAGCTTCTGATGCCCAGCCAGCAAGAAGGCTGTAGGGGCACAAGAAGTTGGGAGGGGACACAGCCAGGACAGCTGACCCAAAGTGGCCAAAGAGGTATTCCATACCATGTGATGTCACGCCTAGTATATAAACTGGGGGGAGTTGGCCAGGGGTGTGGTGGATCACTGCTCAGGAACAAACGGGGCATTGGTCAGCAAGTGGTGAACAGTTGCATTGTGCATCACTTGTTTTGTATATTCCAATTTTTTCATTATTATTGTCATTTTTATTACTATTATAATTATTACTTTCTTCCTTTCTGTTCTATTAAACTGTTCTTAACTCACGAGTTTTACTTTTTTCCTGATTCTCTACCCCATCCCACTGGATGGGGGCAAAGTGAGCAAGCGGCTGTGTGGTACTTAGTTGCTGGCTGGGGTTAAACCACTACACTTTCGACTAAGCTAGGGCAGCTAAAATACGTGGAAAGCAACTGAGGTTAGTTATTCCATTAAATAAATAATGAAAGAAATACAGTAAATATGCAATCTTTGTAGAATCTTTGTTCATTTGTGTAGAATAGGTAAAACACATGGCACACTGATGCCCAGGCCGCGAGTGTGCCAACTTAACAAAGACAGGACTGCAGAGTAACTAACAAGCATGGTACCACTGTGGTCAAAGATGCCAAAACAGCAGTGTACAAAATCTGTACTAAGAAATACTGGCGGAATTTTATAGTTTGGTAAAGTTTCTAGATCTGATGTTTGTTTGTATGGATACAAAATAGGTGTTTATAGACCTGCAGTATATCACTGTTGATGCTACTGTAGGTAACAATAACTAGTTTATTCTGAGCAATAGTGTTCAAGGAGTTCGCAAATTCAAGACTTTTGGTGGGGGGAAGGACCTGCCTCTAGTAATTGTCGTGGTTTAACCCCAGCCAGCAACTAAGCACCACGCAGCTGCTCACTCACTTCCCCCCTCCCCTCCCCCCCCAACACCCAGTGGGATGGGAAGAAAATCGGGAAAAGAACTAAAACTCGTGGGTTGAGATAAGAACGGTTTAATAGAACAGAAAAGAAGAAACTAATAATGGTAATAATAACACTAATGAAATGACAACAGTAATAATAAAAGGATTGGAATATACAAGTGATGCACAGTGCAATTGCTCACCACCCACTGACCGATGCACCCAGAAGTCCCCAAGCGGCGATGCCCCCCCCAGTTCCTAAAACGTCACATGGTATGGAATACTCCGTTGGCCACTTTGGGTCAGCTGCCCTGACCGTGTTCCCTCACAGCTTCTTGTGCCCCTGCAGCTTTCTTGCTGGCTGGGCATCAGAGGCTAAAAAGCCTTGACTTTAGTCTAAACATTACTTAGCAACAACTGAAAACATCAGTGTGTTATCAACATTCTTCTCATACCTAGCTCAAAAACATAGCACTATACCAGCTACTAGGAAGAGAAATAACTCTATCCCAGCTGAAACAAGGACAGTAATATGAATCCTGACTGTGGGAAGGAACCTGCTGCTCTTTGTGTATTTTCCAGACTTCTAGGTGAGTTGAGTCGGTCGGTCACTTTCACCAAAAGTTTTAATGCTGAAAGGGACATGTTCTTCTTCCCACTTGTTTCTGTGTTTTCTTTAGTTTTCCATAGTCAAGATGAAAATATCAGCTTGTAGTGATGATATACTTGTATAGCCAGATAAGCAACTTGTTAGAGGTGGGGCAGAACTGCAGCCTCACCTAGCTTCATCATGATATATTTGATCAGATTCCATGCAAGTGCACTTGCACTAATTCGAGATGTGGCAGAAGATTAGACTAGTGGTACTGTAAAAACTAATTTTTATTATCTATTGTATTGTCATCATAAGCAAAGCTCTGAATTATGATCAGGGAAGTATTATGTTCAGGACTCTCTATACTTATGTAGATTTGGTCAGTGCCCTGAAGAACTTTACAACCTAATTTAAGATAAAAGACAATGTCATCATAAAAGCAAATGAATATAAATTGGCCATGAATAAATTTAATCTGGAAATTATAAAGAAGTTTCTGTAAGAGTAAGGAGCTCCAACAGTCTTCTGGTAAAAGGAATAAGAAGTCTAGTAATTTAGAAGGAATTTCATAGATTTATGAACAGGACTATATGCAGTTCCCCATAGGAATGAGGAACTGGACTTAAGACTTTTAAGGCATCTTTCCCGAGTTGCAGTTTTGAATGAAAAATTATCGAGAGTTGAATGTCTGCTATCTTAGGTAGCAAGGTGAGTTTTGTTTGCTGAAGACAAAAATTTTAAAAGACATCTAAGCACTTAATGCCCATTTAATGCTTTGCCCTTAGCTCCTGTTTTCTGTTTTAAAATTCTCCCATATGCTATTTTTAGTCTGATTTCCTTGTAATTGAGGCTTAATGTAGTTGTGTCTGCCAGTGTTTGTGTTTGTCATTCTCCTATCCTGCCATTCATCTTTCGACCCTGGCTAGAATAAAACTAATAGAAACAAAAGATACTGATGTTCCCAAGAGTTTACTGAGGGAAGAGTGGCCACACAGTTACTTCCACTGGAGGAAAAATGGTGAACGTGGCCATTATCTATCATTTCCTTTATCAACCGTGTCTCTGCTTGTTGTGTAAGGGTATTTATTGCATATGGTGAAAGTGCATTAGAGGAGGAGGCTGGAGGAGTGGGTCACTTTTCCACATGTGAGGCTGGGAATACAACCCATCATGGGAAGTTGGGCTTGCTTAGTACGCAGCAGCAGGGTATTAATCTATTGCTAGCAGCCCACGTTGTCCTCTCCTGTTGGCTCGCTGCCTTCATAACGGTGAAGCTGGTCATGACATGAACAGATCCTCTGAAAATAGCAGATGTCTTGAAGGGGAAAAAAAAAGTGTCATTTGGCGTTTTTAACAAAGACTGTTCATTTCCTTTTCCTGTTGGACACTTACCCTTTTAATTTATTACTTTGATTTTTCTGTAGTCTAAAAGTTGCGGTCAAATACCTTGAATACTCTTGCTGCCTTGTATGTCAAGGGGGTAGACAGGAGGCAGGGAATTGATTGAATTCAGTCTGTTGGTTCCTCATGGCTTTGACAGATTATCTTTTTAAATAATTTTATGCAATATCTTGTTGAGGGTTTTTTTTAATTTTGGTAACTAATCTTGTGGCCTGCACAAACAGTTCAGTATGAGGATACTGATTTTATTAATTATCACCATAATCAGTACTACATCTGTCTCGGAGTACTTTTTCGTAAATCTTATTTGTTACAGAGTTAAGGAGTCCTGAGAGCTTTTTTTTTTTTTTTCCTCCTTTCTCTCCTGCTAATACTTCTTCAGTGTTAAAAGATAAATTTTTTAAAAGTTGGATCTTGCGTGTCAGCTCTGCATGTGCCTCAGCTATCCTTGGTGTGGTAGCTGCTAGTGGGCAATTTCAGAAGTCGGGCACTGGCAGTGCCCATTCCTCAGTACTGTTAGTGCAAGTAGACCACCATTAAATTCATTGACTTTGGTAAGAATTAAGATGCCAAAGAAAGTTTGGCAGTGGGCAGCTGATTGCAGGGTTGAGTCTGCTGTGAGAATCCCTTTCAGTATCTTTAGTCAGCTTATAGTTTCCTCCATCTTGACATTTGTTTTCCACAGAGGTGAGAAACGGCGAGTGACAGAAATGTGTCTGCATTCAGGCTAGAGCATCTTCACGATCCATTTGCGTCCCAGTCTTCAGCCGAGGCTTTGAGACGTGTAGAGAGCGTATCACTGCAGCGCCTGGCTCCGCCATGAGTTTTTTCTCTTTGAGGCCTGTACATGATGGTCGTTAATGCAGCTATTTGTAGCAGTATACTTTAATAATATTGATCAGATTTATTAGATTACACAGCTTCATATTTTCTTAAGTGGATGCAACTAAAGCATAAAAGCAGGAATTTAAATAAGGCAAAATGAAAGTCCCGTATTTAAGTCAGCCATGTGTCTTTGCAGCGACCACATGAAGATGCCCTCTAAAAACGTTCTAATTGAACCCAAATAAGAAAAGCATTACTGGTTTTATTTAATTTTAAGATACTATTTTGTGCCTGTATGCAGGGCTTGGCAATGTTCTTGAAACTGCAAGCTTTGAGAAAATGTTCTCATGCAATAAATCTGATTTACCGATTTGTTCACTGCATGCTTCCAGGGGCACAGGGGATTACTGTACCGTTTCAGTTCATTGAAGAAGGGAAACTTTGTGAAAAGAAAATTGTTGAGTAAATTTTAGTTACCTTTCTGAACACACTGAAGGCATTTGCCTTAAAACTATCTTTATTTTTATCTTCCTGCTTTCAGAAAATGACATCTGCCAGTGTGTGCTTATTATGGCTTGAAGCTGTTAGCCACTTATGACAGAAATAAGAATCTAGGCAGATATTTAGGTCTCTTGAGTAATGGTGTCAGACTGCTGCCTTCAAGGGAAAAATAATCTGTGATTTGAGGGGGGGGCTTAGTAATACAAAGACTAAAACGGTTAAATTATGCTATTTGAGTGAGGAGTGTGCTGCTTGACATAGAGCCATGAATGTGTTTTGCTGCTCGGGCAAAGATGAGCCACGAGATGTGCTGGTGGAAGAGTGAAAATCTGCAGCACTTCCTATGGTGTTGGGTGTGCATGCTGGCATCCTTACACCTGCAGCATGCAAAAAGCAGGTGCTTTTAAGACTGAGCACTCCAAAATGGTGACAGTAAGCTTGCTGTGGGGCATGGCTGCAGGGTTTCATCAGGCCGTGCCAAGAAGTCCATGATTTCCACTTCATTTTATGGAAACTGTTCTTGAAAAATACCTGGCTGCAAACCTGGCCTTCTTAACATTGGAGGGAGATCTGCCACCAGCTGCAGTAGGAGGGCAGGATTTCTGCCTGTGCTGCGGCAGTGTGGGGAATAAGCAGTTCTGGTTTTCTCTCTCTTCTCTTCACTTCTTGCCTGAGGAAAAGCAGCTGGTGAATTTATGCAGTGTGGGCTGTGAAATGAGGTAATTCACTCTGTGTTCCTGGCTGGCAGCGGAATGGGCATCCTTGTCCCAATGCCATGATTCTTTGAATACCTTCAATAAATGTATGGCTATACTTTCCTGAATAGATGACATTTCATTTACTGTTGGTGAAATACACCCCAGCCTAGCTGCTTATTGTGCACCGTAGCCCTGGAGAGAGAGGAGAAGCTAAATTATGCAGATGTTCGTGGATCAATATGTGGACATGGCAGACAAACTGTGAGGTGGGGTAAAGGGAAATTACCAGGGCATTGATTAACTGGACTGTGTGAAATGCTTGCTTGCATACTCACATGTGACTCTGTTTCATTATCCTGTTAATGTAGGCTGCTAAGCACTATATTCAGACAGTGTTTGAAGGATCCAGATGTATTAGAATATCATTATAGATGTAGCCTCTGTCAGTCAAAACATGACTATTTGCAGTCATTTGTTCATAAACAAGTGGATTAGGTTATATGACAAGTATATTTGACTGTTTGGTTATGTAGTGAAAAGCTGGCTTCTGTTTCTGGTTTTAACAAAAATGTCTTTGAAAATATTTATTAACTTGTCATGCTTTATTACTCTTAACAGCTTGTAAAGTTAACCACTTGTTGATGTCAGAAGAAAAGGCGTACTCGAGTTTTGATACGCATGCCTAGCCAATTTTACCAAAGAAAACACCAAGGTTATGCCTGGAATTAATCATTTAAATAGAGATACATGTAATGGACAGTTCTTTTGGTTCAGCTGGTAGTTTACCTGTGACTTTGATTGTGGGATTTTTTCACACAAGCATGTAAAATGCCTGTTTACTTCTGCTACAAGGTACTTGTTTTTTGGTTTTTTTTTTCCTCTCAGTTCACTGTCTAGTGCACCTATTTCTTGATTGCAGTGGCAAAGCTTCTCTTCCAGATACTTTGGAAGTGCTTTCCATTGGCCTTTCCATGCAGTGTCTAATCAACAGAAAGACATTAAGTAATTATCTTGGAGTTTTCCTGTCTCTGCTAGTTTAACTATCCCCCTCCAGCTTGCCTCAGTCTCTGCTCAGCCATGTGAGTGATGCAGACAAGCCTCACACCACATTCTTTTCCTAAAATAAAAAAATGCACTTAGTTTCAGCCTATATGACTACATCATGTCTAGTTTTTGTGATAGTGCTAGCTGACAAGGAGAGTATCACCAAAAATACTGACAATCTGGATGGCTTAGTGAGGAGACCATGGGTAGAGAAAGCCTAGGCGTGATGAAAGGCGTAACTGTTCATTGGGAGAAATATTTCATATCTCTTTGCTCCCTCTCAGACAATATTCCTGCCTACTAGTGGTATTTTTGGTATAGTGCTAGCGAGCAGATGAGAAAGCCCTGCCTGCACAGGCTAGGTAAATTTTTTTTGTGAAACTGCAGTCGCTGCAGGGATAACGAGGTGTCCTAATACACTGGATTCCTTCCACTGCAGCAAAGCCTTTGCAGGTGCTCCCTAGCCAGGTCCCTGCCCAGGTCCAAAACTGCGCTTGGCTGCACACTGGCAGCTCTTCCTGTGTTGTGCTGGCAGTTGGTTTTCTCCTGTTTCTGCGTCCTCACGGCTGAGCTAATAGCGGCAAGTTTCCAGGGCCCCAATTCTTAGAGTGTATTCTTATATGCACTTCTGTGCACCAGTGTAATTAAGAGCATGCCCTGACATGCTTCATTGAATAGAAATGGTTTTCTGTTATACCTGAAGTCTGTTGGCCGAAATTTTATGGTCAGCTTCTGTAATAAGGAAGAAGGTGGCTGTTCAGTGTCAGTTGGGTTACTGATTGTTAGTGCAAACAATAATAAGTGTATCTTTTTATTATAATTCTAAGCAGCTGTATTATCTCATGGTTTATAACTGTGTCTTTCCAAGTATTTTCTTCGCAGAGCAAGACTGTATAAACCATTAAAGTGGCCTTTGGCATGTTTCAGGGGACAAAATACCATCAGCTGGAGGAAAAGGTAGGGAGTGGGCAGAGAAATCCTGAATGATACCGCCCACCAGTAGCATGAAATCTTCCTCAGGCAGTCACGGATCTGTTTCTGGAAGCTTCCACCTCCTCACTTGAGCCAAACATTGGTTCAGCTGTTGGTTTAGCCAAATCCTAGCTGAACGCGTGGAAACCTTAAAGTGAAGAGATAAAGCAAAATTAGCATTCTGGTGCTGGCCAGAATGTAACTTTATGTATGACTAAGAGTAAATGTAAAACATCTTATTTTTTTATAATAAGCCCAGAAGAAGAAATAAATCTGAATGTGTGTATTTCTGTGCGGTTTTAGGGTGTACATATGTTTTACTTGTTTGGTGACTGCAATAGGGTTTTAATAAGAAAAGGATTTGTGGAACAGATCACAACACAAAAACTTTTTGAGATCTTGAACATAATAGCTCTGCCAATCTACTCGTAAAGCAGTAAAAGAATTCCTTATAGGTAAACATTGAAAATGAGGGGTTTCTTTGTCTCTTTACAATGGACAAAGGAAACCAGAACAGGTGGTGTATGCACTTCAGGAACAGCTCACAGGAAGTGGTCACTGATATGTGAAAGTCTTCATAGCTATCTGTTATGGACAGCATCACAAATTGTAGTAAATACTGTTCCTATTTTTTTTAAAATGTTTAGAAGCTTGAAAAGATAAATCGGTTTTCTGCTTGAATGGCCAATGCTAGCTGCACTTAAGTTTTCTGTCTCTTGTAATTCTGTACAGGCTATCGGAGTGTCAGGGATTAAAAGCAGCATATTCCTGCTTTTTCTGCAGTGCTTTATATAAAATGAGTTAACCTCAAAATGCTGAAAGAGTATTAGTAAGGTTAAAAAGAGCTTAAAAATTAGGAAAGGGGGAAGCTAAGGTAGCCTCCTGACTGTAATTCAGCCCTGCCTGTGCAAGAGGTACCAGGGAGGCTGCAGTTGCGGGGCAGACCTGTGTGTCTGCCCTGTCCCGCTGTGTGCGCCTGAATGAGCTATTCGGTATTTTCCTCTGACCTCGGCTCAGCCTCTCCCACAGCCTTAGTCACAGCTTGCCACTCAAACCCTGGCTGAGGACAAAACTAATTTTCCTCTCAGACGTCTCCCTAACCTTACCTGAGCACTTTGGAGACACAGGCTTAGTTTTGTAGAGGTCATGAGCGTGAGTAGTGTCATCCATAGTTTGTAGTTGGAAGGCTGGAGAAAGGCAGGGGAGAAGCTTCAAAACAAAAAGTATCTGTTGATAGTCAGGCTCCAAATTGTGAAGTGCTTGAAACAGCATTTGTATGTACGCCTGCATGTATAGGTGTGCATACAAAGATTCTTTACGAAGCATATTTGGTTTTGATAGATGTGTGCCTTCATGGATGCACACAAACTGAGTGATGCATGAAGCCACTGCCTAAGTTTCATAGCTTGTTCATTGTACGCATCCAGCTTTTGCAACAAACGAGGAACTTTTCATCTGAGCATCTTTGTAGTGCACAGAGCTGATTCATCCTTTTTTTTTTTTTTTTTGGTGTTTCCTTCAACATTTTGCAATCGGAGTATTTTGCTAATTAAAGTGTCTTGTTTGCTTAGCCTTTTAGGAGGGAAAGATGGGGAGAGGGAGAGGAAGGAAGTGTACATCTTACCACATGTCATTAAACTGATTTGCATATGAAGCATCCTCCCACAGATTTCTATTACCTAACTGAAAGCAGTGGTAAGATCTCATGCTAAATACATTGTGGTCTCAGAGGAGGATTAAATGTTGCCAACAGATTTGATGCAGTTGTTAACTGCAAAGGAAGAGTCAGTGATGGGAATCACTGGATATTTCTAAAAAGGTGCTAGGGAAGATCCCGGAAATGCATTTCACTAAGCCTGTATGGGGAAGGGGGTGGTGCTTTTTTGAAGTGTTGGACACCGAGGAATATTGAACTTGTCAGTAGGTATGATATTGAGCAAGAGGCTCTTTCAGGTTGTTTTTTTTTTTTAAAGGAGTAGTTAGGCAAATGGATAGTGCGTCTACTTTGATTTTTCAGAAGAAACTTAACAAGGTCCATTACCAGAAGCTATTAAAGAAATTAATCTACCATGGAATAGAAGAGAAAACTCTTCCGTGGCTAAATAAGAAGAAAGATAAAAAAAGGCAGGAATTAATGGTCTATCCTCAAGGTGGAGAAAGGTAACCAGTAGAACCTCAAGGGATCAGTTCTTGAGCCTCTGACATTAAAAATATTTGTGGTTTGGAAAAGAAGGTAAATTGTGAGGTGACCCATTTGATCATGACAAAGTTGTTCAAGGTAGAATTGACAAAGGCAAATCATGAATAATTTCAGATGGGTCTTTGACTGGAGGTAAAATGGCAGGCAAAAATTGATGTAGTGAAGGCAGTGAACACGGGAGAAGCACAAAATAAATTAATCTTATCTTAGTGTATACACTGAAACTGTGAGTAGCCTCTAACTTCTCAGGACTGAGACCTTGGGTATTAATAGCTGTGTGGAAACACAGGTTCATTAGTGCCAAAAAAGCAGTGTTATAGATTATTAGCAAAGGAATGGGGAACTGTACCACTGTGTCAATTATGGACTTACCTGTATTTGTGAACACTCTGTGCAGTTCTGGTCTTCCTCATAAGTATATAGTAGAATCTGAAGAGTTTAAACTCGGTGATGGTGAGTGCCTGAAGTATGACATGGCTGCTGTAGAAGTGACACAGTAGATTAGAACATTCCAGCATAGAAAGGAAGATGCCTGGAGGCTCTGACAGTGCTCTGTGAAGTCATGAGTAGCTTGGAGAGGATGAATGAGGAATGGTCATTCACCCCATCTTTCACGATGAGACCTCAGGTTACCAAATGAGACTAGCAGGCTGCCGGCTCCAAGTAAACAGAAGTTATTGCATAGTTGTGTATTTTGTTGCACAGTGTGTTTATTAGCTCCTCATCCCTCTGCCACAGTGTCTTGTGGATGCTGAGAGCCTACAAAGGTTCAAAGCCCAACAGGACAGTTCACTACAGGATAGCTCATCAGGTGCTAGGGACCTTGGTCTTGTGTCTGTGGAGGTGGTGGTGAAACATTGTCTTGGGGAAATGCGCTGCATGCTCTTCTACACTTTATACCCTTTTTTGATGTTGTGTTGTAGGTACCTGCTGTTGACCACTTTTGCTAAAAGGTTTTTTGGACTGAGATAGGCATTCTTGTGCTTACATGGGTTCCTTTCCCATATCAAAGAGTGCTTGTCATCGAACTTCTTAGCCCTGTCCCCTCTAACCTGCTGCTTTCCTGCTTTTCTATATCTCTTGAGGGCTGCTGCCCCTATCCTGCTCTTCTTACCAAGTCTCTCTCTCTCACTCTGGGTTTTCCAGCCTTGCTGCCTTCTTTGGCTCACCAGGGACCACTGTCTTGTCCAGTACCATTCCACTCAAGTCTCCTTGCCCCCAGGCACTGATCTTTCTTCATCTCTCCTTTCCTTCTGAGTAATCCTCTTCTTAGCTTAGCATCTGTCTCCTCCTCTCAGCACATCCTCTTCTGCTTCTCAGCATCTGCTATCCAAGCCAGTCTTAACATGTGTCCGCTTCCCAGCTTTTTATGAGCTCTGCCATGCGTCTCCTATCATCTCATTTCACACCTCACTTGATGCTACCTGAGCCAGGCAGATAGAGAGAGACCCTGTGATCCTTCCTGGGAGCAATGAGATCAGTCTGTTCTAGCACAAAGGCAAGGTAGCACTTAAGAGAAAAAAAAAGAAATAATACCTTTCTTTCACAGCAAAAACATGCTCTGTGTTCTGAGCGGTAAGGTGTTTGTGCACACCTGTCAGTGCCTCATTAGATGCAAAGAAAGGTATAACTGCCTTAATTTAGCTTCTATTTTCTTCTATTTTTAGCTCTTGTTTTTCAACAGTTTGCAATAAAATTTGCTTTAATAAAGTGTTCTTGATTATGACTGTTACAGACACAGACTGAAGGTTGTTTCTGATGTTGCTTCATTTGTACTGAAGGAAGATCCTGTTGCTGTGTTTGTCAGATTATCTAAGTGCTGTGAGATACTCTGCTTAAAGCTTAGCTAAACTAAGATGACTTTGTGTTGTGTAACAAAAATGGTCATTGTTTGCCTCTTTGGTGGTATCTGACAAATGTTTTAAATGGTCTTTAATTTCCCTTTTACAGTGAGAAATGCAGATCTGTGATTCCATGTTTCCTTACAGCTGCATTTAATTCTTCTTCTAAAACAAACAAAAAACCCCAACAAAAAAACTCATCTTAAATCCTTAAGTTTTTTTTTTTCCCCCTCCACTATCCTGTATGTGGCTTGTAATATTGGATGAGCTGAAGATTTCTTTAGTCTTTATTTGAAGTCCATTATCTTGTAGGCAGGGTGGAATAACATTGTTGTCTCTTTAAGTGCTGGCTTTGTTGTTCCTGTGCATCAAATACAGCATTGCAACTGAATAAAACAGGGAAACTCAGAGTAATACTGTTTCAGGTTTTGCAATCCAAAGGAGAAAAAGCTGAGGTAGTGGACAGAACTTCGGTAAGGAGACTCTAGGTTATGAGTGATGCTGTTGAAACTGCTTTTCCACTTTCCCACAAGACTTTGGATTAGGCTTGTGACATGCTTTTAAAATACCCATTTCTTGACTGAGCCTTCACTGTCCTCTGTCCCATGTATGCAGGAAAGAGCGAGCAAGGTAGCAATCCCACTTGACTGTTGCTTTGTGCAGAAGCAAATGGGTGAATGCTCTGGGAATGCTGGGTTCAGTTCCTTGGGTTTTGTCATTGAATATGTCTGTTTCTGCTTCTAGAGTCCCCTTGGGTCTGGGAACAGCTGAACCACATCTCATTGCATGAAATGTAAATTAGCAATGCTTCCAGGGTATCATCAACCTCTGGACAAAAGCTGTTATTGTGCACCTTGAGTTGTATGTTACGTCCATTTTGGTTTGGGTTTTGGTTTGGGTTTTTTTGTTGGTTTTTTTTTTTTCATTACTTTCAACAGTAGTTACTGTGTCCATGTAATTTAGAGGTGGCCTTGCATTTAAGCTCTATCACTTTGAATTTAAGTTCTGAAGTGGTTTCTAGATTTGGTATTTTTTTGTCACAATACTTTCACCAAGACATCAGAATTACTTTTCATGAAAAATGTGGGGTTTTTTTAAATAGCACAGTAAAATGGTTCTTAACTTGTTAACCATAGCAACAAAATAAAAAAGAAATAAATATGAATGTACTATAACCAGTAGTTTATGTATTAGTTTTTTCTTGTCAGAGTGCTGGTATGAATTAATCTTCATATTTGTCTTTTTAATTTAGGCAGGCAAAACCCTGTATTTAATGACTTAAGTGGCTTTCTGTGACAGGTATTTTGTCCTTCATTAAGAGACTTTAGACATCTGTTTATAAATATGCCCTTACATTTTCAGCCTTAGTGGATAGCCTGTCTTTTGGGGAAAGTTTGTGTCAGAGTTCATCTGTAACCTTGGAGAAGTGTTTGCAAAACGGCTTTCAGTAAGTATAAGAAAGAACTTGGTTAATTTTTGGTGAAGTATTTCTCATTTAGGGCACATTGCCCTTCAGGCAAAGAGGACTGATAAAGCTAGTACTTAAGATGTCACAGTGCAGCACCTCACCGTTCATCTGCCCTCAAAGGATAAATTGTCCATAACTGGCATGGGAAGGCATGGCAGCATGACAGGACTGTGCTCGAAGTACTGGAAGTTGCTCAGGTCTAGCACACGTTCTTTCATCAGACCTCATTGCTTGACAGTCTTGGGATGAAGAAGAGGTATGGCCTCGTGTTGGCCGGGCTCAGACCCAGCAGCGTTCCCATGCATGAAATGGCAAGCTGGGATTCAAGGGCTGCAGGGCTGCGTCCGCAGAGCTGTGCTGAGATGACACCAGCTGTCTTCCTACTGGATGGATTACGGTGCTCAGAGCATGTCTCTAGGGAAAAAGTTACGGCAATTCATGCTTGTGTAAACATCCGAAATCTTTGCAAGATGAACATGCTGACATTTGAAGGTCAAACATGCTTCAACACTTTCAGTTCCTTACCCACAAGCACAGGCATCTTTATCATGCAAGCAGAAATTCCCTTTGGGTTCCTTTCTCTTTCACATGAAAGCTTATACTTGTGGTTGATGCTAAAAACTACTGTGTAACAGGAGACATTTTGTGTTCAAATGTGGGGGTTTATTTTCTTGTGAAAGACTTCTGCAGTAGAAGATACAGGTTGAGAATGGTTATATACAATTTGTAAGAACAAAGCATCCATTAACCATCTAGGAATTCAGGTTTTGATGAACCCATGTAGATACTAGATTCTCTTTGCAATTGGAAAAGCAGGCTATTTCTAGTAGGCTCGTCATGGGATTAGTGGCAACAGAAACCCAAGAACTTCCTCATGCAGTTGAATTTGGTGTTTTTTTGTTTTTTGTTTTTTTTTAATAGAACTGTCCCAAATTCTCTCAATTCTTACTTTCGATGACTTGTGGTGGTGGTGGTTTTGTGTTGGGTTTTTTTTTTGTGGTGTGGTTGTTTCCCCCCCCCCCCAAGTTTGCTTCTCTTGAAGCTCTTCAGATTTGGACATAGGGTCTGTCAACAGCCCTGAAGACTGAGAGGCGAGTAGACTATGACTAGCAGCCCTCCCATTTGACCCCTCTTCCAAAAGAAGTGGAAGAGTAGTGTGTTTTTTTTAAGGAACCATTTTGACTGTGTGTGAGATTTTTGTTCTTGGAAAGCTGCGTGGAGGTCAGGCAGGGCAGGAAGTGATCAGGATGGGGGTGGATGGTCTGAGGAGCTGCCAGCATGGCCCCAGGAAGCCAGGGGGCCGATGATGGGGAGGCGCTCTGTCCCCTCTGGAGTGAGCTGTTACTTCCCTCCTACCATCATCTGCGTGCCTGCCACTCTTGTCTGGCCTGTTAGTGTAGGGGGATCACAAGTTTTTGTAGTTTACTTATCCTTGTTATAAGGGAGCTAAAGTGGTAGCTTTATGGTACCCAGGGGTAGGAATGCACTGGCATTCACTTACCAAAGCAAGCATCTGATGGGATTGTCTGGGTGGGTTTTTTTTAATTCTATGCTTGCATTTATTTATTTATTCTCCATGAGAAGATTTGCACTGGTTTTATTTGAAAGGGACTGTACTCTATTCTTTTCCACATCAGCCTTCATTGGGTTAAAAATGAAGAAACATGCCAGGGTAGGGCAGTTACAAAGTGACAGAAGTGAAAAATCTGGTTCTGCAGAGCCGTTGTGCATGGCCAGTTTGGTTTTAAACTTCCTAGACTTGATCTATTTATGCGTAGATCATACCAGCAGAATAGTTAATAATACCTACAGCCTGCTTGTTAGCAAAAATAAAGCTAATAGCTTTAATACTTCATTAGCTTGAAGAATTGCTGCTGATTTACTGATTACAGTATAGTCTTTCAACATGGGTGGTTTCATCTGTATTAGTGAATGTTTGAGCAGTTCTGCATTTTGCTTTTGCTGTGAACTTAAACCTTGTTCAGACATTTTGAACTTTCTTACTGACCTTCAGGTTGAGAAATAATAGTAAGAGTTTTTCAGTATGTTCAGGATCATGTGGAAACTTTTCTTAGGGATCGCTAAGGGAACTTAAAGGGGAATTTGTTCCAGATAAGTATGTGAACCTCAAGCTAATACGAAGTACTTCGGTTTTAGCAGAACATATGAGTATTAAAAAAAAAAAAAGTCATAACCTTTCTTAATCTCCTGAATTTTTGTTGCTGTTTTCCACCCAGGAATTTTTCGTGTGTATCTAAAAAATGCAGACTTAATAGGTAGGAGTTGTATCTTAGTTCTGTATTCAAACTGGTGTACTTAACGTGGCCATTAAAAACGCTTCCTAATTGTTCAGTTTGAAATAGTGAAAGACAGCAAAAACCTGTGCTATGGATAATGAACGAGGATCATGATTATTGGAAATTACTTACTTTTTGCATTAATATGTTTGATCTTTAAATCCCAGTGGCTTTGTCAGTAAGTTCTTGATATGTAAAATATTTGAATTATCCCATTTTTTCCTATTAGATCATTGCAACTAGGTCAACAGAAAATTGAATCATAACAACTCGGTATCAAAGTTAATTTTGGTAACAGAAATTAATTTTGGCTCTGTAGTAATACTGGCTTCTACTTCTTTTTCCAGAAGATACTTGTGTGAATAAATAAGCAGCTTCTGCTTCTTAGGAAATCTGATCCTCCAGGCTTTGAAGGAGACTGGTTTTTATTTTAGTGTTTTCCTTAGCTGTTCTTCATTGAGTTTATCTTATGATGTGATTTCATACCTTTTTATTATAGTTTAACCTAGGATGCAATTTCTAAATATCTGTTACTTTGCCAAGTTATTCTCTTCCCCTTGTGACTGTTCTTAATCTGTTACAAGATTATTGATTATTTAGGATCAGCTCCCTGTGACTACAGCTGTTTGGAACCAGTCCACCCAACAGAGATAATAAACCCTTTGGGAAAAGGACTACCTTACTGTTTTTATGATACTAACACAGGAGCATCCTGTCCTGTGACTGCAAAGCCTGCATTTCACCTTACAGTACAAATGAGAAATGATCAACAGCATGTACATGAGCCTATACCTGGAGCTGTTTCCTTTTACCTGTTTTCTGGGATTTGTTTATTCAGTCTGTACTAAATATGTGATAGGCAAACTCCTTCTCTTTGCATACTGTGGACTTTTTTGTGTATGTGTAGTTTTCTTCTTGGAGAACAAGCTTTAAGAATATTTCCTTATTACAGTGAAATCCCCTATAAATTCTGTAATTGAGCTGAAGTTTGGCTTCCTGTCTACCAGTGTTGTGGTTTAACCCCAGCCAGCAACTAAGCACCACGCAGCTGCTCACTCACTTCCCCCCCACACACACCCCCAGTGGGTTGGGGTAGAGAATTGGGAAAAGGAATAAAACTCGTGGGTTGAGATAAGAACAGTTTAATAGGACAGAAAATAAGGAACTAATAATGATAACACTAATAAAATGACAATAGTAATAATAAAAGAATTAGAATATACAAATGATGCACAATGCAATTGCTCGCCAACCACCAATCAATGCCCAGTTAGTCCCCAAGTGACGATCCCGCCCTGCCCCAACTCCCCCAGTTCATTTACTAGAGGTGATGCCACATGGTATGGAATACCCCATTGGCCATTTTGGGTCAGCTGCCCTGGCTGTGTCCCCTCCCAAATTCTTGTGCCCCTCCAGCCTTCTTGCTGGCTGGGCATCAGAAGCTGAAAAGTCCTTGACTGAGTATAAACACTACTGAGCAAACAACTGACAACACTGGTGTGTTATCAACATTCTTCTCATACCTAACTAAAAAGCACAGCACTGTACCAGCTACTGGGAAGACAGTTAACTCTATCCCAGCTGAAACCAGGACAACCAGGCAATTTGTTACATCCATTTCATAACCTGGCTAAGCTTGAATTGAATTATGTAATTTTTCTTTAGTCTGGGAAGCAATGGAAGTCTTTTGGGCAGATTTTCCATCTGATGATGCCTGCACTGCCACAGGGAGGCCAGTAGCCATCTATGAACGCTTTGTTGGAGCTGAGCTGGAGGAAGCATTCAGAGATTGAAGGATCTGGGTTTGTCTTTGTGCTGCCTGTCCTCCAGCCTTCCTCTTGCAGCTCATCTAAGTTCAGCAAAGATCAGCTGACAGACGTTTTTGGTGAAATGTGAGCCAAGCCGACTAAATAAATAATCCCCAAATTGCCTTTCAGTAAGGGGTATCTCAAAACCCAGGTCTCTGATCTTGCTGATGGCATGGTCACAGATGTGGTAATGCTGGCAGGAGACCAGAGTGGGGGGGGTGCAGCTGAGGAAGAGAGCATGGAGCCACCCTTTTTTGAGAGAAAAGTTGACCTGGGTTGGCCTAAGCCAGTCTAAAGCAATGTTTACAGTATTGACAATTTTTTGAAAACACAAGCTCCCATGCTCATCAACAGCCCATGAAACATTGGCTACCCAGAATGGTTTTTGCTATTTGTCTTGGGTTTTATACTCTTAAATACTAGGCTGACTTTGAAAATAGAAAACATAGCATGTGTAAATCACAGTCATCATTGTATTGTTGTTGTAGAAGACTGAAGTGATAAATCTTTCATGTTTCTTTTCCTGTTTCAGATTTTGGAAAATAAAAGTCAAACTTCGGTCTACTTAGAGTGTGAACTTTCCTTCACATGTCTTTTTGCTCTGTTCCGTAAATCATAAATATTTTGATATGTTACTTTGTTCTCTGTTACTGTGGGAAACAAGGTGCTTACATTAAAGCTTGCCTGAATCTCAATCTAACACTTTTTTCTGTAGCCTACCCAGAACCTTTTTAGTACTTCATTTGTTCTCCTTAATTAACTAACAATGATCCCCCAAGTTAATTTGGCATATCATAAAGGAGTAATACTGAAGTCTCATATACCTTTCCTTTTTGTTACACTCTTTAAAATGATAGGCAGCTGTAAAGTTTTATTTCAGTTTTCAGTTATGTAACTGCCCTCATAATTTACAAAATGTCTCCTATGTCAAGGGTGTTCCAAAAGTAACTTTTAAATTCTAAGAAAAATGGAAGGTGTAGTTTCAAGTTAAATGCCATTTTTATTATGTATGAGTAATTGGCTATGTACAATTACTGTTATCTGGTCTGTTACAACAGAACCCATTTACAGCAGGGATTTGTACATTATCAGAGGTAAAGCTCTTAAGAAAGATGTGCTCTAAAATAGCATGCGCTCTGCTGAGGCCAGCTGGTTTAGTTAAGGGCATTGGAGAAATGGGAGGATACCTTTCTGAGTCTCCTGAGTGCTTTGAGGTGCCACCTCTTTCTGTTTGTCCCCCTGCCGTCTTCCAGCTATATGGCTTGCAAGGTGTCTCTGAGGTTGCTTATTGCCCAAAATCCTGTTGTTTTCAACTGCGTGTCCACAGGAGAAAGTATGAACGATGTCTTCACTGTGTTTTGGCCTGTGTGCCACGCCAGGTGTGCTCTGACTCATGCTCAGGCACTCCTTTTTGAAGTTGGGTAATGGGTAGACAATACCCCTTTCTTTTTTTTGGAGTAGAATTTCCCATTGTTCTCTCAAGATTTCTGTTTATCACATGACAACTGTAGCTGAGGATGAAATGGGGTAAAATAGCACCTTTGGGGGAAACCTGCTGAAGAACTCATTGATGTTGCCTCTCATTTGGCAAAACTTTTTTTTTTTTTAAACTATTGCTTAAAGCAAAGTGCTTGTTTTGCTGAATTGGGGCATCAGCTCACTTGACCCTTTTCTCTGATGTGGCAGGTTCAGATTTCCAAGTAAGAACAGCCATGCTGCAAGAAGTGCTTGAGCACCTTCCCTGTTCCAGCAGATCCCTCTTGAGAGGGGCCCACCTTCAACCTCTTTCAGCCTTGTCAGAGGTTTTAACCATGACAGCTTGTACAAAATTCTTATGTGAATAATTAAGTTATATTTAGGTGCAATTTGTTGGCGATTTGAATTCAAAAGCAAGCAAGGAGGCACCTCCTGTCCTGTTTGGTCAGTCCTGGTCTAAATGTGTTATGAGTTTATTGACAAGATGTCTCCTCTGCTGATCTTGAACAGGAGCATTGAGAGACAGGATTGGCTTCCTGGGGAGTTAGAGCAGAGGCACTTGTGTGGGAAGAGGTAGCACCATCAGCAGGCATTGAGCTTGTGCACTATCTTGTGTATATTCTCCATTTTTAGCTACTGCCACAGCTAATGAGCTATATGGAATGCTGCCTTACTGCCAACATGGGAAGAACTGCCCAGAGTAACATCAGTTTTCATCTGCTGCTTTGAAAATTTTCATACCTAACTGATTACTAACCTGTCCTTTTAAAGCTGTCTCCTTCTTGGTGTCGTGTGTAACTCCATCGTAATGGAATTTGGGTTCTTCCAAGCACTGCCTGTATGAAACACTTTGGCCAGCTTACCATCCTCTCTGTGTGGGAACTCATAAGATGCATTTCAGCTCATTTTAGTGACTTAGTGTCAAAGGTGTGTAAAAATATACAATGTACTGGCTTTGTTTTCTTTAATATCATTCTTCTGTTGTCTTACACAGTTGAGGCAGATGCTTTGCCTTTAATTTTTTTTTTAATGATTGCTCAGCTAGACACTTTTTGACTAGGGGCAAAAATCTGCAAAGGATTACTTTTAAAACATAAGCTTTTATAGACCTTTACAGATGCATTACAGAATGTTCCATCCCAGTGGTTAGTCTTGATTTATTCAATCTAATTTGGTCACCCTTGCTGTAGGCCTACAATATGATATATTTACTGTTCCTGTTCAGTTTAATGTCTTCCTTACTGTTGCTTATCTTATCTCTAAAATCCAGTTATTCTTTCAATTTTTTTTTATCTGTTGATGTTACACAAGGTATTTGAATTTTAAAAAAAAAAAAATCCTTATTCTGATACTGTGGATTAGACTTGGACGCTAGGCAGTGTTTCTGAGCATAAAGTCTGTGCTAATAGCAAATACTCTTTTTATCATATTGTCTTCAGTATTTGCATGTAACATACCGTTTATATTAATCCTTAAGGGTGGAATTCAGTTCTCAAGAGAACATGATCTTGCATGTTAATCCTGACTTGGTTTCTGTCCGCAATGACTCATGTATATGAGGAAGAGAAAATAAACAAAGCAGGTTGGAATTAATCACTTGGTAAAATATGACCATCTTCTACCAGCTCTTAGTAACTACTGCTGTGTGTACTGAGTTTAATTCTTGCAGTAAGAACTGAAGAGGAACAGTTTTGTATAAAGTAGAGGGGGGTTGTAGGTAGTAATGCTTAGATTAAATCTTTACATGGCATTGTGCATTTACAGAAATTGTTGACTTCCACCAAATGCTGAAAGTATGCTACACTGACTTCTGGGTTATTGTGTGCCCTTGTGGGAGGTTAGTGACAATACAGAGCAACTCAGCCCCATCATTAGTAGCAGTCATTACTTTCACATCCTATCTTTCAGATGGCATGTGGAGAGTTGGGTGTAGGTGAACAGGATCCTGTACCCTTTCCTCTGTCAGTATGTTTAACATTAGAAGCCAGAAACTGCGTTTGCATTGTTTTTTTTTAAAAAACTATTTAAATAGTTTAACTATTTAAATATCTGGAGCGGGTCCAAAAAAATTGTGTCCATAGTAAGGCAGGTGATTTGTCTAATCTAATGTACTGTCTTCCTCATTACGCACCAGAAGATGGTGTGAGAAATGTATTCTGCAAACAGGAGATTTCAGTGTGTGATATTGAGAATATGCCTCTCATTTTGTCTGTCCATAAAGTTGACTCAGTTATCACTCTTTTTGGGGATAGATAACAGAAAAACAAGCTATTCAGTTAATCTTCTGTGATCATACAGAGTACGTGAAGGTGTTTGTAAAATAGGCAAGGCACCACTTTCTTGAGGATACTATAGTTTGCAACAACTTCAAAAACCCAAATAGTAGGTCACATGATGGGTACAGAAATAATGATGTTTTGGAGGCCAGCATGACTGAAAGGAAATCAAGGATTGTTGCATCTTTTTTTTTGTTTGCTAGCACATGGGGAGGTGGAGAAGACACCGATGGATAGAATCGTGGGGTCACTCATGTTGGAGGGGAGCTCTGGAGTTCCTAAGTCCAATTTGCTGCTTGATGCAGGGCTGCTATTGAATTTTGACTGGCTACTCAGGGCTTTGTCTGGTGTGGTCTTGAAAACCTACAAGGACAAGAGATTCTATAACCACTCTTGGCAGTTTTTTCCCTATGCTTAATTATCCTTGTGAGTCCANGAACCTCTCCTGTTTTAGACAATGGCTACTCTCTCTTCCTGCAGTGAAGAGCTGTGAAGCAGCTCGTTCTGTTGTCTTGATGATGTTTCCATAGGTATGAGCAGGCAGGTAGTAGCTTCCTTGAAGCCATTTCTTCTCCAGGCTGAACAAGCCCTACTCCCTCAGTCTCTCCTCATAGGCGAAGTTCTCCAGCCCTGTTGACCATCCTCTGCTGAGCTCATTCCAGTTCATCAGTATCTTTCTTGTACTGGGATGCCCAAAACTGGACACAATATTCTAGACGCAATCTAATGAGTGCCAGGTAAAAGGGGTTAATCACTTCCCTCATTCTGCTGTATGTGCTTCTCTTTGTACGCTCCAGGACACCACTGGCCATCTTTGCTGTCAAGACACACTGCTGGCTTGTGCTCGGCTTGCTGTTGGCCCCGGCTGAGCCTTTTTTGCAGAGCTGCTCCCCCGTTTGCCTGTCCCCAGCCTGTATCATTCCCAGGGGTAGGACTTGGAATTTTCCGTGTTGAAATTTAGGAGGTTCCTGCCAGCTCACTCCTCCAGCCTGTCTAGGTCCCTCTGAATGGCAGCTCTGCCTGCAGGTGTGTTGACTGCCCCCCTCAGTTTGAGGTCATCTGCAGACTCTTTGAGGATATGTTCTGTCTTCTCTGTGTCATTGATAGATATATTAAACAAAACAAGTGCCAAAATGAAATCCTGAGGTATTCTACTTGTTACTCCCTTCCAGGTGGAGTACAGCCATGAGTCACTACTCATTGAGCTTGACAGCTGTTACAGGTTTGTGTGGCGCGGGTTTTTTTTCTCTTTTTGGTAGCGGGAGAGGGGGCTGCAGGGCTGGCTCCTTTGGGAAACTGCTGGAAGCTGCCCTGGCTCCAAGTTGGACCTGCCTCTGGCCCAGGCTAAGCCCATCAGTGACGGTGGTAGCACCTCTGGGAGAACATATTTAAGAAGGGGAACCTGCGGTGGGTAGGGGGGTTGGAATGTGAGAGGAACCCCTCTGCAGATACCGAGGTCAGTGGAGGAGAGGGAGGAGGGGCGCCTGAGGAGGCTGATGGCCCTGCAGCCTGTGGTGAGAAGGCAGGCTGTCCCCCTGCAGCCCATGAAGGCAAGCAGTGGAGCGGAGGCTCCTGAAGATGGCCGTGACTCCATGGGAAAGCCTGCACTGGAGCAGTGTGTGACCGAAGAGCAGCCCGCAGAAAGGACCCACACCAGAGAAGTTTGTGAGGAACTGCAGCCCGTGGGAAGGAACCACGTGGAGAAGTTGGTGAAGGACTGTCTCCCATGGGAGGGACCCCACGGTGGAGCAGGGGATGAGTGAGGAATCTTCCCCCTGAGGAGGAAGGAGTGGCAGAGACAATGTGTGGCGAACTGACCCAAAACCCCCATCCTCTGTTCCCCTGCGCCGCCGGGGGGAGGAGGTAGAAAGAACCGGGAATGGAGTTGAGCCGGGAAGGCGGGAGGGGTGGGGGGGAAGGTGTTCTGATGTTTGGCTTTCCTTCCTAATATCCTTGTTCTTGATTTGATTGGTAGTAAATTAAACTGATTTTGTTTCTTCCCCAAGTTGAGCCTGTCTTTTGCCCGTGACCATAAGTGGGGAGTGATCCCTCCCAGTCCTTGTCTTGACCCACGAGCCTGCCTTTGGATTTTCTCCTCATCCCAACGTGGCCAGGCGAGGGGGTGGGGGGTGAGCGAGCAGCCGCGTGGTGCTTTGTTACCAGCTGGGCTGAAACCGAAACCACGACAACAGCGCAGTCAGTTTTTCACCCAACTAGTAGTCCATCCACCCAAATCGTAACATCACAACTTGCATACAAAGATGTTGCGATAGGGAGATGGTATTAAATTCCTTGCTAAAATTAAGGTAGACGGTATCTATTGCTTTGTTGTTACTCACTCATCTTGCCATTTCATTCTAGAAGGCAAGTCAGGTTGATCAAGCATGATTTACCTTTGTTAAATCTGTTTTGACTATTGCAAATCACCATTATCTCTATGTGCCCAGAAATGGCTTTCAATAGCACTTGATGCATGATTTTCCCAGAAACTGAAGTGAGGCAGATGGGCTTGTAATTCCCCAAAGCATCTTTCTTGTAACCTGGTTGCAGCTTCTGCCTTTCTCCAGACATCAGGACCCTCCCCGAAACTGTGATTTCTCAGATACGTAAATCAGGTTTTGCTCTGAACCTTGTATCGGAGGCTGGTTTATAAATAAACAACTTGAAGCTTCTGACCATGAAGACTTTCTTTGGAGAACCAGTATATGATAGATGTAGGCAAGTTTCAGGGAGTCCTCTATTGCCCTAGCACTTAGAAACATGGGTTATTAGCCATTCAGAACTGTCCTTGCATGAAGAAATGACAGTGTTTATCAGTTGTCCGTTTCTTACAATTAGTGTTTTATTTCTATAAAAATAGTGGTGTTCTCTTAATGCAGAATGTAACATAGCATTTAGTCTACCTGACTGCTTGTCTTGTAGCCTCCTTGAATTACCGTGCCTGAGTCAGCTCTTTTTCTCTCAAGCTGTCCTATCCCAGCTGCCTTGTAGCTGAGCTGCCAGACCACACTGCCATCCTTCCTAGAAGATGAGTAAAGGCATTTCTCTGTATAGCGCAAAACCACATTTTGTCAGGTAGTTGCTAATCTGGTTAGTTGTAAACTTTGCAAAGCCTGAAAGTTTTTTGGTTTTTTTTTTTTTGTTTTGCCATGTTGCTGGTATACAGCAAAGTCCTTCACCCATAGGTGGTAACAATTTGAGTGGAAGTTTGGTCTTGGCAAACTGAATATTCAGGACTCAGCAGTGTTAAGGGAAGTGATTGCTTAGGTTGTTAATAATCAGTAAGGTATTTCTGTTAAGCTGATCTTCAGCTGCTGCTTATGGAGTTATTTATTCACTCATCAGAGCCTTTGCACAAGGTGGTATTGCAGAAACAATTAGTGCCTGAACTTGATTTCATAGTGATTTTTGTTCTTTGCCAGAAGAGAGAGAGCGCAACAACTGAATTAAAGTACTACTTAAGTAAAAAGAATCCAAATTTTTATAAAGAAACATGCAGTAGGAAGGGCAAAAAAACCTCCACAAGACTGAAATCTTACTGAAGTGAACATTTCCTTGTTTAAAATATAGTATATTCCTCATTGGAATCCTAGTGTTTGAAATGGCTTTTGATGGCCAAACCTTAAAGGTGTCTGTAGCATTTTCATTTTTTCCACCTATCTATAGGCTTATGGTCATTACTCCCTGTAGACATAAGTGACTAGTGAGGCCTTCTCTAACCTTACTCCTTGTGCCAGATGCTTTACCCCAATTACTAAGAATGACCCATGAGGATCATCTCATCATAGAATAATGCAAAGCACGGTGGGATTACTGGTCCCAGGTGTGCGGAATTGTTTCCAAGCATGCTGTCTTTGTGCTATCTTACCATTTGATTGGTGTCTTTAGCAAGTCAATAATATGAATACCTAGGGTATTAATGAATTAATTAATCCAATTACTTCTTACTGAATGCTGTTTCCATTTCAGAGCACATTTTCCAAATACATTTTACGTAATGAAGTGCATTAAGTGTCACTTCAGCCGGAAGGGAGGCACAAAATTTTAAACTACTTGGAGATTTGCACTTGCAGGTCTTGCTGCAAAACATGTCTGCTGCCTGCTGTGAGAGAGAGAGAGCAGAAACAGTAACAATCGATGTGCAGCTTGTCATGCATCTTGGCAGCAGCAGAATGTGATGTTAATAGCTGGAATGTTAAAATTCCTGCATTTGGTAGCACTTATGTAGCATAATCTGTTTTGAAATTCAGCCATATTTCAGCTTGTAAAAACCCGAAGGCAGCTGGGGGAAAAATAAGGCTCACAAAGATAGGATTCCTTAAGATTTGGAATGTGTCTGCTTTTGAGAAATACCATTGTTGTATTTAAATATAAATACCAAATATAAGGAAGAGCATTAAAATAGGTCCTGCGGTATCAGTCATCTTTATTATCAAATCATGGTATGCAATTTTGTCAATAATTTCTGAAAAGGTTCTTAGAAATGTTTTTATTTTTTAAAAGCTACTAGCTTTTGTTCTCTTCTGACATTTTTGGAAAACCAACTTTGTTAAAATCTTACTGAGTACAGAGGAAAGTGAATGTTGCCTTCAATAAACCTGGGAATGGTTATCAACTTTCCTGCTTTAGGTAAACTATTTAACATACAGATTGAAAACGGTTAAAACCTAACAAAGGAGATTTCAATTTATTGTCTTAACTAGTGCTGACTGGTATTTGTTGATGGGGGAGCTCCATTACAGTGCAAGAGATAGCCCTGAAGAGGTCCAGGACTCACACCTGAAACTAAAAAGCTTCTGTAAATTAAGAAGTGCTTTGTCTGGGGAAGGGTATCCGTTGATCCTGTATTATAAAATGGGGAGATCATACCTCCTCAACTTTTCCTTACCATTCTTCTTTCCATATTGTGATTGCGAAATACACACCGTGGCACACATGTCTCCAGCTCTCCTGATGAATTTGGAGCATGGGAGAGGCAGGCAGTTCCCCTGCCAGTGGCAGGGGCAGAAGCTGGAGGACCAGTTGATGGGAAGTGTGACTGAGTGGTATCCAGTGCAGATCTGCTGGTTTCTGTCACCTGCCATGGGAACCAAGGGCACTTGACAAGGATCTGCGAGCAACCTGTGCTGACTTTCCACAAGCAAATTCTCCCTTAACAGGCTTTTTTGGTATTTGTTTGGTGCTGGACTCGTGCCACGTTCTGCTACTGAATGTCCCACCTGGCAGTGATGTGAGCAGAACCGTAAAGGAGCTCATCAGTCATGAAGAGATGCATAATTGGGAGAGGACTTAAGTACATGAGTACAAGGAATAAAGGGAATGTCAGAAGACTGCAAGGCAGGAGGCAATTAGTATTTTGAGATGTACACAAAAAAAAAATAAAAAAGTACTTTATGTTAAAAAAGAACCTAAAAATTATGAATATGTTTCAGTAAAATAATTTTCCCCAACTGAGGCTCTTTCTTAGCATCCCTTATTTTTTTGCATTAACAGTATCTCTACACTGGACCAATGGTTCTGGTATAAAGACTGTTTCGGCTGTGTACCAACGACCTTTTTCTGTCCTGAATGAAATAGGTCCTTTCTTGAGGTGATAGGTGGTGCTTTACCAAGAACCCGTGCAGCACCCATATGTATAACGAAGCCAGGGTAGCCTTCCTGTTTGCTCCTGTTGAGGGTTAGTGAGTCCAGATAGTGTTGTTTCTTTGACCTCTGGTAAAGGGGTTCTTGAAAAGTAGCCCTTTAAGAAGACGACCTTTGTTTCAGCCAGTTCCTCAAATACCTTTTGGTGTCCATGGTGGCATACTTTGTTTTACCCGGTTTACTCGGATAGTGACTTTGAGGTCCTGGGACATGCTGGATGGTGGCTTTTATGAGCTAAGCACTGCGAAAAAGAAGTGGATGTGGAGAACAAAAGGCCTTCATACGCAATGGATTTAACCACTGGGTGATGGAGAATTGCTCTGTATACAGCACTGTCACAAAATGGGGGATGGGAGCAGGGGGATCTTACATGGGTAAAAAAAGCATTCCCAAATACTTGGAGTGTTTCTCCTGTACCATTCTGGTAATAGGGAGTCCTTTCTTCTCTTTCCCTTTTGTTTCCCATTCTTTGCACTCCTACACCCCACCCATTGTATTTTACTCTTAAGTACTTGACAGGGATGTGTATACTTCAGCGTGGAAGAAAAAAGAATTCAGCTGTTTTGAAGAAGAAATATTTATAAAGAAAACATTTCTGGTTTTATGGTTTTGTTTTCCATGACAACTTTGGGGGGCATGGAAGGTCAAGATACTCTATTATGTTGTCCCTTGCACTTCCTTTCTGGAGTGAGGTGGTCAGTGCTTTGAGGAGCAACATTTCTGTGTTTCTTTTACTGTAGCTGCTGTAGTAAAAAATTATACTGGGACAGACTCCTTTTCAAACAGAAGGGCAGCAGGCATGTAATGGCAGGCATATAACTGCATCTTCCAGACAGTACTGTGTAAACAGCCTGAGTTCACACACTTTTTTTTAATGGAGTAAATGTGCTGTTATCTTTCAAGGTGCCACTGTCCTCTTTCCCTCCTGATTTTTCTGCCAACTTGGCTGTGGCTCAGGATACTTCAAATAATTTTCACAGTCCCAGGATTCTGCCTGGGGAATCTTGACAAAAATCTGATTAAATCTTCACAACATGGTCTCATAAAGCTTTTCATATTTCAAATCTGTTCCTTGGAGTTTTCTAGTAGTGTTTTTTTCAGGATTTTTTCCTTTCTGTGAATTTTACTGACTGTTTTCTGTAATTCAAGCAATTTACAATAAATTCTTGGGTTATTCTGTCCTGTTTGAGGAACCCAGTAGTTGCTGCCAGTACGCTGTATGTAGAATCGAGCAGTCTTTTCTAACTTGCTTGGCTTCCAGCAACTTCCAGCTTTTCATTTCCCTCTCTTTTTATAATACTGTGGATGATCTGTTTTAGCTAGACTTAATTGCTGTCAGTTTAGGATGGGTCCTGGAATCCCAAAAAAACCACACACACCCCCACTCCAAAAACCTCCAGAAAACCCCCACCAAATGACCCTGTGGCAAGCACCCATAGGTGGCATCCTTTACTTTATAAGCCTTTTTTGTACTGAAAGCAGCTAGGTTTCAGTCCCTAATGCTTCACCAGCCCTCCCAGAGCAGCCGACCATGTCCTGTAACAGAGTTATCAAACAGGACTACTGTGATGATGGAGTGAAAAGTGGATCTGAAAAGTCTATTGGGGCTGGAGAGAAGAGGGGGAAAGAATCAGCAATTAAGCATGGTGTGGGAGGAGGAGAAGAGATTTTTACTTGGGCAGCATCATGTAGGAGCTCTGTGATTGAGACATTTCAGAGTCAAGCTGTCCAGAGTGACATCTCTAGACTTTATTCCTGCTGTTTCCTAACTCACTGTTTCCAAGAAATTAGGCAGGATTATGTCATTGGGAGGGAGGGGGCTGTGTCTGCAACAAATACTCTCTTTGTGCAGAAGCTTTGCAGATGTAACCTGTGCACTGAGGAGTTGGAAGGGAGGGTAACTCAATCTTGAAATTTCTCAACTTCTTGAGCTGGACTTTGCAGCCTGCTTTTGGGCCTGTTTCTCGGTAAATGACGTTTGAGAGGGAGCATTGTGATTTGTGGTGTAGGGCAAGAAAGTTGGCTAGTGTGAGTGTTTGGTGCCTAAAGAAAGCAAACTGAAGGGGAAACCCTTTAGGTAGCCTTTTTGGGGTGACCTTTGCTGCTGGTCACACCAGGAAGTTCTGGGAGGATGTTTTTTGATTTCTTGGGCCTTTTAGGAAGATGGGGGAGGAGGAGGAATCCCAACATGTGACATAACTCATGATGCTGGGGTAATGGGTTTTAGCATAGTTCTGTTAGATTGTGTTAATGAGCAAGAAAGGGACAGGCGGCATCTCACTGTACTGCCAGCAAGATTTTTCCTTGAAGATGGGGGATACAAGTGGAAAAAAGGAGACACTTAAGGAATGTTTATTTGCTTTGTCTATAAAGATGCCAGAACGTGTGATGATGTGTATTTGAATCTTCTTGCATGGAAACAGATGTATCCATTATTGGCGTAATGCATCAAATCTGAATGATGCTTGCATTCTGTCTGGAAAGTAAGATGATTTTATTAGAAAATGCAGTCAGGCAAAAAAGTAGTAAAGTGAGCAGAAATTCCATTTATGTCTATGATCAAAGAGCTACAGAGGAAGGAGGAAGAAGATTTGAGAATAACCCTTTTTTATGTATGGTACCTTATGAAAATGAAGACATAATAAACACCATGAATTACAGGTATATTTCTTGGTATATAGTTCATTATTTTCATCCAGACAAATGTACTTTGATGGCTTGTACTTAAAGGATTTTAGGCCTTTCAACTCCAGAATTTTGTGTGAGGTATTTGAACTTTCCAAGAATCGCAGTAGAACACATGATATATTAAGACTGGAGCTCCTTGTTATGGTGCATGTGTGGATATTTAGATGTCCATGAGTTTATTACAGTGGGTTTTCTTTTACCTTGATCTTGTGTCCCAAGTATGGTCATATGTTGCGTGCCATCACAGTGTTTGTGAAAAGTACCTTAATTGTCATGATTTCTCAAAATTGTTGTAGGAGCATCAAGACACTAAGGTGTAGTACAGCTAGAATTACTAGTCAGTTTTTAATCTAATAGAATAGCTTTGCTTATCCCAAATTGTTGCCTTTTGTAGCCTAATAAATGGATAAGTGTTCTGAATAGTGAAGGTGGTTTACTTGAGAGTTGTTGCATCAGGGTGTATTTGTTGCTATGTATGCTAAATAACAGAACAATAAACCCCTTTTTAGTGGGTGTATTCTCTTTACCTTTTCAAGTTTGGTTGAAAGCAGGAATACAGAAGCATTCAAGGACTTCTTTGAAGCAGAAGAAATACTAAAGCAATAGGCACTTTCTTTGATGCTGTGAAAATGTCTGTTGGAGAACCCCTGGCCTTAGTTTTAGATGCTTAAAACACAGTGGGTGGCTTTGCTCAAAAAATAAGAAACCCCAGCTATAGTTATGGGAAATAACTCCTTGGAACTTCATGAGGATGAAATGGTCAATGCAGAGATGTGTTAATGGGGTCAGTGTTGCTTTTGGCCAAGCCTCTGGAAGACAGAAGAGCTGCAGCTGTTCCCACCTCATACCCCAGAGGTGGCTGCGCAGGTCGTGCTGTAACTTATGCTTCTGCCCTTCAAATTCAGGTCTGTATTGCTGTCCATCTACTGTGCCATGGGTCTCTTACTGAAATTCATGCCATAGTTTACATATAACATGGTATTGTGGGGACAGTTTTCTTACAGAGCTGTTCTTGGGGGGCAGTTTTACAGACAGGAGTTAAGCCTGTTACTCATCAGAAAAATACAGATGATCCAAGCTGCTGGGATGCAGACATCGTGTTTTATCAGTACCACCTTGCCTTTCTGTTGGCTGATGGCTGGGTTTTAGGGAGATGCCTCTCATTTTGGCATTTGGGATGGGGTTGAGGGCGGTGGTTTCGATCTTTTAAGGCTGGCGGGGTTTTGGTGCAGCACCAGGCTCTCCACCTTCCCACTGGTGTCTCTGCATGCAAACTCCTCTGCAGCCTGCCCTTCACTAGTGACTGCCTGGGGTGGGGGTATCAGTGTTGTTTGATGCTGCTCTCAATGCTTGTGTGTTACTGGGGGAGGAGATACAGTAGGGTGGTATTTGATACAACATAGGTAATGATGTAGGTAGAAATTCTCTTTTACATGGCCTTTTACATACTTCCTAAATACTGCTTCTTTTTAACTTACGTTTAAAATTAAATTTGAAATTGGAGAAATCTACAAATCCCTTGTTTACTATAGGCCATTAAAATACTTTAAACTAGACTGAAGATCTTTAACAGTCCTGCTTAACGTGTTTTGTGCCCAAGTTCAGAGGAAACTGAACTGGCAGGCATCTGTCCCCAGGGGCTGGGCACGGCAGCAAACCCTCCTTCAGGTTTTGACAGGCATAGCCTCTCCCTTTTCATCTGTAGATACCAAGTCTAAAATAGTGAAGTACGCTATGACTGGTTCACTATGTCACTAGATAATTGTGCTTGCTCAACAATTTTATTGAAAAATGAAATGCATTTTTGAAGCATCTAGGTGCTTTGCATCTTCTCTGCTTTTCTGGACTTTTGAAGAGAAGAAAAAGTATTTTCAATAAAGTGTTGTTTCTTTGCACTTGAGGCCAGTGTGTATGGAGATTACAGCTAACTTTTAATTACCAACACTATAAATAAGAGCATCACACATAAACACTTACATAAATGTCACCATTAGCTAAAGTTCTATGGCTGCTTAAATAAATGTAATAATGTATGTATAACACAATATGTAATAAATAAATGTGCCTGAGTAGGCACAAGAGCTAGCAGAGGTGTTGTGCTTGGGGAGCAGGCCAGAGCAAAGCCCCGTGGCAGCAGGATGGGGAAAGATGCAGGGTTGATCTGTTCCTTGCTGCGCTATGCGGAGCGTGTGATGGCTTGGGATAATCTATGCAAAGTCACAGGGAAAAGACACATTTTTCTGAATGTTCTCAAATATGTATGGTGCAAGCACTTGAGCTTGTAAATTCATTTTAGCAAGGCTCTTGTTCTCATCAGCGACACGGAAAATGAAGCCTTGAGTCCTAGAGCCTCAGCATGTGTGCTGCCTCCTCGTGCAAAATTTAGCACAGGCTTTGTTTGAAAGTACTCCTCTGAACATAATTTGAACATGCTTGTTTTTTGGTTGGGATCCTAACCATCTGCTAGCAGGTGTTTGGTTTTGTCATGGATTTTGTTTTATTACCTTTATCATCTTGTCTTTGCTCTCTTTCTGTGCAAGTTGGATGGATCCTCACAACCCTTCTGGTTTATGCAGTGGATGGAAAATCTGCTGATATGACTATGTCTCACTCAGGGTATAGTATTTTTATTTTTAATTACTTTGCCCTGATACCATATCTGCCATTAAACAGATAGGGCAATCATCTTCTTACAAGCCTGCCCACTTGCTGAGCCTTTTTCTTCCTAGAGAAGATTTAAAAGAGTGTGTGATCAGTTACCTTCACTATAATCCTAATTCTTTTATTAGAGGTTGATTCTTAATGCTGCTCTTAGTCTTTGCTGTGTTTAAAAATGAAATTTCTGAACCAGAACTTCTGGTCTTACAGCACAAAATCTGTTGCTGTTCTAAGAGTATTTTTCAGAGAATAGGGCACGCTTGACTGAAGTAAAATTATTTAATAGTAAAATGTGGCATTATAACCTCTGGCAAAACTGTCTCTGAAAAATTTGAAGCACTACCCCATTGTGATACATAAGGATGGGGCAGTATGAAGAGTGTGCTACAAACGTAACAGAGAATTGGGCATCAGGAAAGGAATTACTGACGCTAGGAAAAAAAATTTGTAAAATGAAATTAAACTGTGACTTCCTACATTGACACAATCTGTGTTCCAGTGATGTGCAGTTAAAAGACATAGGTTTGAGTTAGCAACAAGCAACTTACTTTTCAAAAGGGCAACCAGCAGATTGTCAGCCTTCAGCTAAATGAATGGTGGGCACTGGGTGGTGTTTTTTTAGCGTGGTAATGTGATCTCTACCCAGAATTCCCCTTCAGGGCTGTTTTCTCCAAATGAGTCAGAAACCCACAAGCCAGAGGTGTCTGGTTTTGTTCAGCCTTTCCCTGCAAGAGTGGGTAAGCAGCTACTGGAAAACCAAGTAGCTGTTATGCTTGCATGTTGGATCACTTGAGGGAGTTTAGTGATTTATGAGCTCACCAAAAGACAAATTGTGCCATTGCGGTTTATTATTAGAGTACCTCAGCAAAGCACAGATACACAGCTGTAATCAAAATATAAGAGATGCTGAAAAAGGCAGAAGAGTACAGGAAAAAGCGACAAATACAAGCCTGACAGAGGTGGTGCTGGTGGTGGTAATAATACCAGTCCTTCGTGGTGTGGATTTGGTACAAATTTTGCAAGACCTTGTGTCCGTGGCGTGGTGGTGGTTTAGCCATGGCTTACTGGTGGCTGAGTAAGCGGTGGAGGGGAGCAGGGGTAGGGTGCTGGTAAGGACAAGGGGACAGCACAGGGCTAGGGAGGTATTTAAGGCAGTGCTGCTACCTGGAAAACACTTATCCAACTTGAGCCTCGCAGGCAGGGTGTTGGGGACAGCCTGGTGCAGTGCAAGTTGGTATGTTGCTGTATTGGAAATAAAAAGTAATATGGGAGTTGTGTGTTGCGATCCCAGCACCTGACAGTGGAAATTACAACCAGTGCTGGGCTGGGATGCTCCATCAGTCAAAAAAATGTACTAATGCACAACTACCTCAGCCATGGCTTGTACTGGCAAGCAGAAGAAGTATGAAAGTTTTTCCTTATTTTTAGAGCCATGCACATTGGCCACCTCTCTTAGGAGGCACAGGATTTCTCTCCCTTCACACATGCTTGTTTCCTCTGCATGGTCTGTGGGTTACTTCAAAAAAGCGAAGAATCCCCAAAGTCTTATGATTCAGCAGCATTGAAAGTTAAATGTGTACTGAAGTGATAGAGGTAGAAGCTTGTCTGCAAGTCAAAGGTGTTTGAAGTGCTTCTTTCCTGATGGATTTGTGTTTCTACTAGACTAGTCCAGGCAAAATAAATGTTGCAGTTGTCAAGTTAATTCAGCTTAGTTCTTCAAACTGTCACTTGAATATTAATTTACTTAAAACAACAATCACAAAAATAGAACAAAAGTTCAAAGCTTTGCATTTAAACTTTAGTAATAATTAGAATGAAATGAATGAAAAGAGTTTCTAGGGTATGAGCTCTGCATGTAAATAATAGGCAGAATTAAATTTTATTTGTAATAAAAAGTTGAATTGAAGGCAATAGGAATCACATACAAAGTTGCAAGTGATTGCTATTGCCCAGATTTTTACAACCCTAAATAATTACACTTCTATATAATGAAGGAGCATTACATTAAACAATCACCCTTCTCCCCAGCTCCTTCTTTCCTTCTGAAAACCAGAGGGGAGCTTGTTCCAATGGATTGTTTATTTCTGTGAAATTCAGCAATTGGTTGCAAAATGGAGCCTCATTTGAAACGAGATTTTGGGTTACCATGAGGATGCCATTACCTTATTTCCAAGGAATCTGATTTTATAAAGCAGATTTTGCGTATAGAAGTCAAATCTAATACTATACTTCCAATTATATCCAAGTGCCTAGTATTTCTTTAGTTAGTTGATATAATCAGACACGCAAAAAAATATTACTTTTTAAAAAATTTTAATTACATGCTCATACAGACTGTTAATGATACTGCAACCCTGGCTGCATTGCCCACAACTTTGGACATAGAGCTTTCCATCTTACATTTGGTAGCTGTAATTCGGTGGTACATCTGTATTCATTACTTTTGCTGAAACAATGTAGGCTTATTTTTTTCAGAAATGAGGTATATCATTAATTGCCTTCTAGCTTTGTGCACACAATATTCTGATGATATTACAGGGTGTTAAGGTGAATGGAATAGCTTCATGCAGAGGTTATCAGATGTGTTTGTATGTGGACTCATGTGCCTGTGCATGTCAGAAGTCAGATAGATGACACAAGCGTTCACACACGCTTGTGTGCATAGCTTCTGAAATCGGATCTAGTTTGCCAGAGTAAAATGCACTCCAGGATTTTTTTTCTCAGGTACTTGACTAAATTGAAGCATTAGTAATTACCAATTACTTATGTACTGAGTCACTTTGGGTGTGTGGCAGGATGGTCCCCAGAAAGACAAGTACAGCTAAAAACAAGGTGCAAATTTATTCAAATTTCAGTGCAAGATTTGGGTGTGATACCACTGGGAGCAGAGACTTTGTTAACAGAAGCTGCAGATTTTGTATTTTGGGTTACCAGAAAATGTTTTAACTCATTACTTTTGCAAGTTTATTTTGGGTACCTCTAGAAGGCATTTCTGTTAATTTGCAGGCATTAGAGTATGTCACCGAAGGATAAAGATAACAAAATCCTTTTTTTCCTAGTGAACTAACTGACTGGCTTTTAAAGGCTTCAGATAAAAGCACTGAAGTATAGCAAGGAATTTAATGTGAAACACACATCTTAGTGATTAGCACAGTTATATACGTTTATTTACTGAACTCTGTTTTCTCCCAGTGCATTGGGTGTTCATTATTTTTAAAACTAGCTTTTTAATTGTAAGCCTCAAGGGCTACTTCATCAGCTGCCTGAGACAACCCTCTACTGAACAGTAAACTTGTAGTCATCTCATTTTGNNAACCTGTTAATTACATCCATGTAGCCATTGGGCCACCTTGGTTCGTTCACACAGGCTGTAGTTTTTTGGAGGTTACAGGCAAATGTGCTTCAGGGAGCTGATGATTTATGCCAGCTGAGTCATGTGCTTTCACAATCCAGTGTCTCTTCAGTATATCAATTTCTCAAAAGTACTCTGTAATTTTTCCTTTAAAAAAAAAATCTTTGAGGGGTTTTGAGGTTATTTAATTGCAATGCCAGAATTGTACAGAATTACAGTGATTTTGGGATAATAAATCATGTTACTTATCAGCTGAGTTTCTTCTTATTCATCAGTTACTGAAGCTGAGAGCATTGTTTATTTCATTAGTGTGGACATTTTTGTTTTACTGCTGAAGACAGCACAATCTCTTTGGTCAATTATGTCCTTCCTGAAGAGCCTTTTTTCCCCACTTCAATCTGACCAGATACTGAGGTGATCCATGAATCATCTTGTTCCCTGGCTGATGAGCTCCACTTGCTCGTCAGCCTTCTGGGCTAACCTGAATTTGTCTGGCTGATGAAATGAGGTTGCAATAAAGAGGCTGCATCAACAAAAATAACTGAAATGGACTGTTGTTGCTGTTAGTGCTGTAATTCAGTAGAAATACTCTCAAATTGTTTGAAACAATGTGTTGGTGTCAAATTTGTTTTGTGTGGAAAAACTAACACTTAGTTTTTCCACACAAAACAAATACGACTTCAGACCCTCTCCCTACCACTACTCAGATGCAAAATGTAATTGTTCCCCCCTGTCCCTCCACTCTCTTTCCAGGAGCTGGATCCACCAACTCCTAACTTCACGTTGCACCACACGTCTTCAATAGGTCCTGCAAGTTTCACACTGGGTATATGGAAGTTAGCATATTACACTAAATTTTTCATAATCTAATACATCTCTGAGATCAAAGAGCTACTTTCAAATGGAAAGTTTGAAGAAGGTGATAATGAAAGCATCATTTAGAAACTGTTCCATTCTCTGCAAACAGACCCTGCTACTCATTCATGAAAGCTGCCCTATGCCTAGGTAAAGGTTTAACAGGATGAGGTACTGGAAGAAAAATTAACTTTTTTGGTTTGTTTGTTTTTTTTTTTTTTCCTTTCAGTGGGTGAGTTTGTGAGTGATGCCCTTCTAGTACCAGACAAGTGCAAGTTCCTTCACCAGGAAAGGATGGATGTGTGTGAGACTCACCTGCACTGGCATACTGTTGCTAAAGAGGTATATTCATCTGTCTTAAAAATTCCTGCCTTCCTTTTTTAGAGCTGTATCACTCTTCTGAGTATTAGTTTAAATATAGCAGTGACACAGAAAACAAAAAGCAGTACTTACAAATGCTTGAGGGAATGGCTTTTTGTTCTGCTTTTAAAGTTACAAAATGGAAGCCACTCTGCTGAGCACAGTAGAGTCCACTACTGGATACTTAATGTTGACCTTTGAACATTGACCCTGTTTCATAGAACTGTTTTTTGTCTCGCATCCACTCACACACCCACCATGTTTTCTGCCTCCTCCAGCTTCCTGGGTTAGTGCTCCTCTGGAACTAAACAATGATCACTAATGCCTAGGCTTTGCCTTTGTCATCATCCTCAGTATGGATATCAGCATGCTAGCTGCTTCATAGAGATCAAGCAGGCCTCAAAGAATGTAGTGTGTGAAATTCAACATAAAAGGGTAGGAGAGCTGATAAGACATAGGACTAGCCACAGACATTTTGCAGTCAAGTACAGACTTTTTACAATTTATCAGTGCTTTACTGAAAACAGAAATAAACCTAATGTTATAATTGCTAATGCGTTTTGGACATTCATGTCCTTATGTAGAGAGGTTGTAGGGATAAAAACTGAGATGAGCTTCAAGAAGATTTCTGGCTGCTGTTTTGTTCGGAACCTCTTAGTTATTCCACTTTCTGGAGATCAAAATTGAAATGTGCTCAGCAGCTTTTCAAATTTTCAGTTTGTGCTTGAATCATACTGTTGCCCTTCAAATTAAGTGTTTAAGGCACCAACCTTCAGGCAGGCAAATTCTAGTCCATTTTAAGCATTTGCAAACTTGCAGTGGCATAGCCTACAACAATGTCATCACTGTGCACCATTGAACTATTTTCCTTTTTTCGCCTGTCCTACATCACTGTATCGCTCTGTCCTACATCACTGTATCGCTCTGTCCTACATCACTGTATCGCTCTGTCCTACATCACTGTATCGCTCTGTCCTACATCACTGTATCTTTCTGTCCTACATCACTGTATCGCTCTGTCCTACATCACTGTATCTTTAAGGTGTAACTATGTACAGCTAACTGTTTTCCAAACAAGGCTAGAAGGTACTGTACTGGTAGAGGTGTCAGACCAGATACCGTGTATTTCCAGGATAACAGATAATTTTAAATGTTAATCTATCTTTCAATAAACAATGCATCAGGATTAATACATCAAATTATTCTTCTGCGTTCAAGTTTTCTGTTTATGAGGCAGAGCCTGTGAGGATTTTAGGCAAGATGATATGGAGTTGTCATTTATATGGGAGGAGGCAAGTCTTTCTGTACTGGGAAAGGCTAAAGGGCAGGGGAAGGGAGAGCTTGTCGCTTCCAATGGTCATGTGGACACAGGTAGGGGGCTACCTACAGTGCAGGTAGTGAATGCACATGTGACCACTCTAAGTCATGTTTCAAAATTCAGAGATCATGCAGTTCACCAGCTTCAACCTCCTAAGGCAGCACTCAGCCCCTTAAATTTTCTTGAGGTCTGTAACATTTTTTTCCAGCTTCCTCCATGATAATATTGCTGCTGTTTTCTTTCTACTTTCTGTAGTCCTGTAGTGAGAAGAGTATGAATCTGCATGACTACGGCATGTTGCTGCCCTGTGGAATCGACAAGTTTCGTGGTGTGGAGTTTGTTTGCTGTCCGTTAGCGGAGGAAAGCGACAATCTTGATTCAGCTGATGCCGAAGATGATGATTCAGATGTCTGGTGGGGAGGCGCAGATGCAGACTATGCAGATGGAAGGTAAGAGTGACTTTCTACCTTTCAACTTGTTATCATATTACTAAAGATGCCAAAACTGTCTGAAAGACCTTAGTGTGGAAGAGTTACTGCTCCTTATAAGTGAACTCGCAGCTACAGTGGTTAAAAACATCAGTGTTCTCATTTTTGAACTTTCTATAGAAAAGCTTATTGTTAATATAGTTATTGTGCTTTTGATGCCTTCATATTTTCTTCAATGAGAAGTATTGCCATATTTATAACAAAAATGTTTTAAGTACGTGCTTTTTGACAGCTAAATGATAAATACTGTACTCTTAAGATGCTTCGTGTGCAGTCTGGGGTACTGCAGCAGATACTCAGCTAACAGCTGTTGGATGTTTTGAAATGTCTTCATTCATAATAGGCATTAGCTGTGTGCCATTATTACTGTAAGAATATTTTTCTGCTGACAATTACTTTCTAAATGTGATCTAAAAGATAATCTGTTTTAGTATTTAGCCTTTGACAGGTTCATTAATATGCTACTGTTAAGTTAGAATATGGAAGTTTCCTTTGAAAGACAGCAGTGGATGGGAAAATACCATGCTTGTCTTTACCCGTTAACATCCACTGTGCATGTAGGCTAATTTTGAGCCAAATATGAGTTATGAATGTGTTGTAACTGAGTAGTCCAGTGCTGTCAAAGCCTTTTCGTATCACTCTCCTGAGCATGTTCGACAGCAGTTGTGAGAACAGAGTACAATGTTACATCCTTGCAACTGAATTCAAACAACTCTGAGATAGCTTTCTTCATAATGAAGATCTACATTCAAATTCTGTTTCTGCTCCCTAGATTTCTGTCCCTTCATACTGTGCTAACATAGTGCTTCTGCTTCTTAGGTGATGATACTGCATCTTTTATGAATAGTATACAAAATCCAAAACTTGGGGCAGGTTACAAGTGGTTTCAAGGAGAACCCTGAAAATAAATGGTGACTGAATGAAGTGAATAATGAGGAAAGTTAGTAGTTCTGAATTGTGTTAAGCTTGGGGGTTTTAATAATCCAGATGGAAACAAGTTCAGGAGCAGCGTAGAGATGAAGGACAGAGATTGAATTGCTGTAATTTGGTGCAAAGAAACGGCATTAAGATAATGAAAAACTAGAAATCATGTCATGGTGGGCATCTTAAGTCTTTCCTGACAAAGCTTTAGTAAGTGTTGCAAGGAAGAGTTCTTTGTGAATAATGGAATAAGTTTAATTAAAATAAGTATTTCCCCATTGTAATTTCCAGTTTTCTCTCATAAATGGGACTGAATGGTCAGGGCTGTTTGATGCAAGAAACTTACATCAAGCAACATTGCATCTTCTACCTTGACACCTTCGGGCTTTCTTCTGACTTGTACTTCCAACAGCTGTCAAAGCGTCACAATTTATAGCCCTTTCAGTGGGATTTGTAAACCAGCCTTTGGACTGTTGCTGTGTCACTTCTGTATATTTAATTTAAATTTTGATTGGTGTATGTTCTGTTAGAATAAGAAATGAGTGCAGACCTTGTTCTAATTGAGACAAATTTGCTTTTTTCATCATACATGTATACATACACACATGATAGATACCTAGATCTATCTTATATACCTATTATCTGTCTTTTCTATATATGTTATATTTATTACATATTCCTATATATAAAGTACATAGATATAAAACTTCTTCATATATCTAATCAAAGTTTCCTAAAATATTTTAAATAAAAGAGCTCACAGGAGTGTATATAGAGTAGTTTTGTTTGTAAGACAGATATCCCTTTTATTTCATTTTCATGTTTGTCACTGAACATTTAATTTACTATTCTAGTCTATTTTGTTCCTCATAAAGCAGTTTAATATCTGAAGGGATGAGTTCAAGAATAATTTCATAAATTTTGTATCCTTTAGGAATAGGAGCTGTAATTGAATTCAATCCATTTCTGAAGTTCCAAGCAAATACTGATATTTTTTTTAATTTTTTCTCTCCCCTCCCATAGAAGTGCATGCTAGAGAAAGTTGAAAGGCTCCTTTTATGGCACTTGTACTTCAACTGCAGGTGAAGAGTCAAGCAATTTGTAGTCCTTTTACACTGACTCACTCATATTTCTTGCTGCCTCTTCAGCTTCCCAACTGTATTTAAAATGTGTGCACTGGAATCAGAAATACTCTTGAAATTTAGTCATACAAAAAACCAATTTACTCATTTCTCATGCAGCAGTAGGTGGTAGTTCAAATTTTGGGTGTGTGTGTATATATATATATTCATACATATATGAGCATATGTTTGTGTGTATATAAATATTTGTATATATGTGTCTTAGTCCTAAGCTGATTGTGAGGGAGGAAGGAGGAGAAAGGAAGTGAAAAGTAGGGGGACACTTTCATAATGTTAAATTCCCAATATTCTCTGCTATTAAAGCACCTGTTTGAAGTGCTTACTTAAGTTTATGTTTTTTTCACCTTATGTGGGTGATCTCAAACTGACAATGATTGCTTGGTCTTGAAGCCTTCCACAGAGTTTAAAATCCCTTTGTGTGTAAGTACATCCTTGGCATGACACTGCATGAAGAGAAGAGAAGGGGCTGGTAGCTCGTACACCGAGTAACGCCGACCCCGCTGCTCAGCAGTTCTGATGGAAAGCCCTCTGTCAGAGGAGGTCTGCGCTCTTCATGGAGCCCCTCTCTGGGCAGGGAAGGGGTATGCTGTTAGCACATCAGTTGGGCAAAGTATCCATTGAAGTATTTCCCTCACTCAGGAATTTTGATAGCTTTTTCTTGGGTAAGATCAACTGAGCACAAATTTTTGGTGTCCTTCAGTTGATGGCTTTTAACACACACAGGGTGCACTCCAAATCATGAGAGACATGTTGTGTGTTTCACGGGGGGGAGCACTCAGTCGTTCTGGGGAATTCTTGTGTTTGCTTTGCCAGTCATTTTTGTGGCCACTGCTACAAGTATTTGTTCATGCAAAGATATGAATATCAGGAGATAGGAGCTGGTCCGTTTGGAGAAGGATTTCGTGCCGTTACTCTGCCGTGGGTTTGTGGCAGGAATTCCACTGCATTCTTGCAGCAGTTACTGGGTTGACTTTTTTTACTCATTTCTACCCAGAAGTCATGATTTCTGGCTAAAATTACTTGCCAATACCATGAGTGCTGCAGTAATTGCTCGCTCTTTTTTTTTTTTTTTCTTTGTTTTTTGGTTTTTTTTGTTTCATTAAGATCTGGGTTTGCTTCTGTTGTACAAATAACGCCTTTTAGATGCTTTTGCCATGCATATCTCAATATCTTAAGTATTTAGAATTGCCAAGTGGTCCAGCTAGAACATAATCCACGCCTCACACCGAAGCAGAAACCAGTCTGCTGTAAATGACCCCAGCTGCAGCATTTCATGTTCCTTGTTCCTCACATCCAGCTATGGAGCTTTCTGCTTGATAGCTGTGGGTTTGTGTTGCCCTGCCTGTGCCTGATACCTCTCCTGGGAAAGGAAACCTCCAGGGTGGTTGCTTCACGCTCCCACCTCTGTAAAATGACACTGGAAAATGTTGGGTACAAACCCCCATCAGTGGGTGGTGGCATGGTGACTGCCATGTGCCTCGGCGTGTGGGCCTTCAGAAGGGCTGTGGCTGCTTTAAGATGCCCAGGTCAAAGTGTACCTCGAACATGTCACCTTCAGGTGCCAACCAGAAAAGCAGATTATTACATCCTTATTTCTCAAAACATCTGTCATGACAAAGCAGAATCCAACAAATGTACGTGATGTATTTTGAAGTAACTTTATGTCTCAAACTATTCAGATCTTAATTTAAAAATATCTGTATTTATGACTCTGAATATTTAGAGGAAGCCACATTCCAGCCATTCGTTTTGTAAATGCCCTTTTTCAGACTGTCTTGTGTTTTTACCCCCAACAGTTGTCTCTGGAGCAGTGTGTTTTCTTTCTTGTTTTGTCATGGGTGTTTTCTTCTGCACAGGAGGAAGCAAAGCTTAGCAGCACATTGTATCCGTGCCATCGGAGGGCACGTGGAGGCAGGTTAGGCTGTGGTGCCATCACAGATGGATAGTCTTCCTACCTGGCATCTGACCACCACTTGGGTCTGAGCATAAAAGGATGTGGCTTGCCTCATGGTAGGGCTTGTTGGCAGTACTTAGGGAAAGGGGGCAGGGTGTATCTTGGTGACGAGTGTGTTATACCCCCTTTTTGTTCATGAGGCCAAGAGGCAGGATCTGCCCATGCTTCTGAAATTGCATCATGTCATGCTTGTCCTGAAATGGCATGTAACTCTTAAGCGGTCACGAGCATTTTTCAGCAGTGGCATTCCTTGCTGTTACCAACACCTTTAATTAAAATTTACCTTGAAGACTGCCTGAGGGACAGCCAGATGCAGGTGCTGGCTTTCAGTATAGCTGCAGAGCTCTCCCTGCATAGCTACAACTCAGTCAAGTGACCTGCAACCTCTGGCTGCCCTTGAGACTCGGCACAGCCTCGTGGCCCTCCTGCCTGTACCTGAGCACTTGCTGGAAGCTTTGGTGTCCTTGATGTCCAAGGTTGAACATCTTCAGGAGTGATGGCCAAACTGGAAACTTCCAGGTTTTCTCTGTCTACATTTGTCTCATATATGTCTCTCCTCATCTTCTGGTCACTGTGTGTGAGACCTCCCAGGTTTTCCGGGGAAACAGGCTGCTGTCATTTTCCTTCCTTCACAGCAGGAAAACTGAGGCACAATAAGTTTCATTGTTGAAGGTTATATAGAAAGCTTTTCTTTAAGTCCCATGGATCAGGAGCAGAAGATAGTGCCTTAACTTCAGCCAAGTCTCATTTTTCTAGACAATATGAATATATTTTCAAGGTCCAAAATAGGAGATTTAATTTCTCATTGTTTTTCCCTTAGCAGGTTAGGCCAAATTAATTTTGTCTGTTTGGTGGATAAAACGTATGTTCAGGCTGATGTAATGATTGGGTAGTATTGTAAATGTCACATTACAGGGAGTAGTGTATTTTATACGGGTTTGGTTTACAGTTTCTCATAAACTTCTGCCAAGCAAAATTTTATGGTTTGTTTATACTTACCATTAAGATGGTTAATACGGTAGGTTTTTTACTACAATAAATAATCCAAAAGGGTGCAGTCCACTTTGTGCTGATAATTAGGCATCTGTGAAATAAAACTAAAATAAATTTGTGCTATATAGCATGGTAATCATGTTGTTCCCTAGTTTTGCAACCCTGTACCACACTGAGCCTGAGGATGAGTGCTCATCTCCCAGATGCTGCAAAAAAGTAGTTAAACTGCTGTATCCTTTTTGACTCCATAAAGAGCTTTTTTTTGTCAGTGGTATCTGGAAAAACTGACTTTTTTCTTAATTGCCTCCTCCAATTCCTATCCAAGAAATCCTGAAAGGCTCTTAAAACTTATCAATTTTTTCTAATGGTGAAAGCAGCATTGTATATCTGCCTGTTATGCTGAATTGTTTCCAGGTGAGACCCTATGATTTGAATTATCAGTCTTGTTCTAGCATTTGGATCTGGACAGGCTGGATCGTTGGGCTGAGGCCAGTTGTATGAGGTTCAACAAGGCCAAGTGCCGGGTCCTGAACTTTGGTCACAGCAACCCCATGCAATGCTACAGGCTTGCGGAAGAGTGGCTGGAAAGCTGCCCGGCGGAAAAGGACCTGCGGGTGCTGGTTGACAGTAAGCTAAGTATGAGCCAGCAGTGTGCCCAGGTGGCCAAGAAGGCCAACGGCATCCTGGCCTGTATCAGAAACAGTGTGGCCAGCAGGAGCAGGGAAGTGATCGTCCCCCTGTACTCGGCACTGGTGAGGCCGCACCTTGAGTACTGGGTTCAGGTTTGGGCCCCTCACTACAGGAAAGACATGGAGGCGCTGGAGCGTGTCCAGAGAAGGGCAACGAAGCTGGTGAGGGGCCTGGAGCACAAGTCTTATGAGGAGTGGCTGAGGGAACTGGGGTTGTTTAGCCTGGAGAAAAGGAGGCTGAGGGGAGACCTTATCACTCTCTAGCTACCTAAAAGGAGGTCGTAGGGAGGAGGGTGCTGGTCTCTTCTGTCAGGTGGCTGGTGAGAGGACGAGAGGAAATGGCCTCAAGTTGCGGCAGGGGGGGTTTAGATTGGATATTAGGAAAAATGTCTTTACTGAAAGAGTTGTCAGACATTGGAACAGGCTGCCCAGGGAAGTGGTTGAGTTACCATCCCTGGAGTAATTCAAAAAGCATGTAGACAAGGCACTTCAGGACATGGTTTAGTGGTCATGGTTGATGGTTGGACTCGATCTTAAAGGTCTTTTCCAACCTAAATGATTCTGTGATTCTATTTGGGGAAGAGGAGTCGCAGGGGCCTGACAGAATTGCTTTGCTAAGTAATGTGTTAGAGATCCTCACCTGACATGGAGGAAGTATACGTTTAATTTCTTTCGCTTTCCAGCTCTTTTTATGTCTTTATCTATGACTTAAGTGTACAAAGATGTCAACACACGTTTTACTTAGTGTCTTCCCTTCAGAAATATCTGCGAGTTAACCTCAACATCAAATTAGTTACAACTGAAATTCCCCAGAGTGGTGTCATTAAATCAGGCTGTCACAAGGTATATTCAAATTAGCCATGGTCATATAGTGTCCTGATCTGATATAACAACACACTGAGTCCTCATGGTATGTCACGCTACTGCCTTGACACAAATTAGGCAGACAGGCAATTGGGATGTCTTCCTGTGGCACATGATTATGAAAAATGCCAAATTCTAAATAGTGACACATAAGCAAGTAAATGTAATAGTATACAAGAGTCAGTATAAGAATTTTAAGAGTCAAATTTAATGGGGCTTAGTAATTTCTATACTTGGGAAATTTTCCTTTTACAAGTGTAGCTTTGACTAGCTGCTGCTTAATTCTCTTTGTCTGGGTCTCTGCATGCCAGAGCAGTGGGAGATTTAATGCAGGCAAGAGTTGGGAAGCTGCTGATGTTTTAATTGCAAATGCAGGTGAAAGCAGGTAAATACTACAAATGGTGTGGCTGTTCTTTAGTGTTCTCTATGCTCATAGAGTTCATTGGCATGGACTGCCCAAAACATGAAATCCTCTTGCCCCTTTCTCCTCATTACATCTCTCTGTTCATCTCACCCTTCTTTTTCCCCTGATCACCTCTTTACCCACCCCCAGAAAATGTATTTGGAAATTGTTGTGGTTTAACCCCAGTTGGCAACTAAGCACGATGCAGCTTCTCACTCACCTCCCTCACAGTGGGATGGGGGAGAGAATCAGAAGGGTAAAAGGGAGAGAACTCGTGGGCTGAGATAAAGACAGTTTAATAGGTAAAGCAAAAGAAGGAATTCATTCGCCTCTTCCCATCAGCAGGCAGGTGTTCAGCCATCTCCAGGAAAGCATGGCTCTATCATGCATAAGGGTTACTTGGGAATTCAAACGCCATCACTCCAAACATCCCCCCCCTTCCTCCTTCTTCCCCCAGCTTTATATGCTGAGCATGTGTCACGTCCCAATTTCTCAGGACGATGACTCAGGTTTGCTGATTCCCAGGTCAGGATTAAGGTGAAACAACACCAGGGATTCTTTAACTCACAAAACTCAGGGTTTTTTTGCTCATAGCAAGAATTGGCATGCTCATCACCAAAATTGGTATGCTCACAACAAAAATTGGCATGAAACTATATCAATAAACTGTGTAACATGTGCTAACCATACATCACCAAACATATACTACAGGCCTTGCTTATCTGGGAACCAGTTCAGGGAAGACAATAAGGGGAGCCCTCCCATTGAGTCACGAAGTTC
>VYZV01042791.1:398139-424641 GCA_013401275.1 Pandion haliaetus
CACTCCTAGTCCCAGACTTAGTCAACCGTATATGTCTAAAGGGATGAGGTGTAGGGATTATGGAAGAGGAGAAGGGAAGGAGAGAGAGAGAAGATAAAGATTTCACCAGTCCTGGGTCCAGTGTTGGTTCAGTCAGCCGAGGGGTCCGGTTCTGGCTTGCGCACCTGGGGCTTCAGTTTGTGTCCTTTTATCATCCTTGCCCCTCCTGCGGGTGGGCACTCGAACTCATTGGGCTAATTAGGTAGCCTTTGGGCCATGGGCTTGGGTGTCGTTTGGGGAGTAGCTTCCCCTTCCCTGCAGGCGTGATCTTTTGCCATGCACGGTGAGCTGCCCTGCTCGGCGTGTCAGACCAGCACAACAGAAGAGGGAGCTGTGCTCCCTCCAGCACGCCCTCCCCCTCCTGTTGCTGATGGGTGCTGATGGGCTTCTTTTCACCTGTGGTTCGTTGCTAGGCAGAGTTCTTTGTTATGCAGAGTTAGCTGTCCAGCAGAACTTGCCCTACCATAATGTTTGAGGCATTAACTCCTTCAGTCTCTCACAGCATGATGTCATATGTTATGGAATATCCCTTGGGTCAGTTGGGGTCAGCTGTCCCAGCTGTGTCCCCTCCCAACTTCTTGTGCCCCGCCAGCCTACTTGCTGGTGGAGTGGGGCGAGAAGCAGAAAAGGCATTGGCTCTGTACAAGCACTGCTCAGCAATAGCTAAAACATCCCTGAATTATGAACACTGCCAGTCTCTCTGGTATTTGAACTACAGCTGGAAGAAACAAACACGGCTTGAACATGGAGAAAAAAATTGGCAAGACTAGGAGGATTAAGGTGGTGGTGTGAATATGCATTGACTCCTGACATTTCAAAGATAGGTTTCTGTGTTGCATCCCCAGAGAGCCTTAACAGACAGGCTTTCAGCCATACATTTTATGTTGGTGTCAGCAGCTGGGTGTCCTTCATTTAAGTATGACCTGCAGGGAGGCCAGCTTCTGACACCTGGAGTAAACCGCTGCTGTGGCCATGTGGATCCTGGGGTGTCAGAGTCCCCATGCAGCGGTAAGTGCTGCACAGCTGAGGAAGAGTCAGACCCTGAATAGTGTCTGGATATGGAGCATTGTTGATGAAGGAATCATGGGGGGCTAGATCTTTCTGAGATTCTTACTACTTAAATACTTCAACTTCTACCTGTTTCCTCACACTTGTATCTAGTCTGTAGTGACATTGTGTTTCTTGACCATTCTTCCCTCCTTCTCCTCCTTATCTCCCATTATTCTTAATGTTGTCTTGCAGCACTGATTCAAAACTCTTGAGGCTTAATTGGAAGTCCAGCTCTGAGTCCAAAAGATTTGTCTGAAGAATGTAGAAATGTGATATCTGGAGTCCTTTTAAAATTTTTGCTATTCTAAGCTAAAAAAGTGTTATTGATCAGGAAAAAAGGAAGGTGCCAAGGCTAAATTCTTCATTGGAAATACGCTCACTGGAGGAAAAAGAAAATTAACCTTTTGTCTCTGTTGAGTATTCATCTGTTTTCAATCCATCTTTTCACTGATACTTAAAACAAGTTCTCGTTGGTGTAAGCTTTTTCATTAAATTGGAAAGTCAATTTCTAAAATTTCAGTGAGAAGTGCTCCGGTGGGAATATCCTAAATGATTCTTTTTAAAAAAACAAACAAACCCAAAACATTAAAAAAAAAAATCTACCTCTTACTCCCCAAGTACTTGAGCTAGTAAAGCTGAACCAGACATGAAGCTGGACAAAGGGTCTGTACTGCAGGTTCTGACTTCGCAGGAAATGACTTGCAGTTGGATGGACAAAAAGATTTCTCTTTTTTCCATACTGTGCAGACTGAGCTTTAGGCTCATACCCCTGAAAATTTAAGGAAAACTAAACCTTGTGCCAGCAGTGCTATGCCTGTTGCAGTGTTTCAGGGTCTTCTTGATGGGGAGCTCAGTCGTCCATGACACAGGAGCACAGAAGGGCACAGCCAGAGGCAGTATTCTCATCAGCTGTCCTAATACAAATTGTTCCTAATTAGGAGTCAGTGCCCTAAAATGAACACTAGGAATTACAAACTTGCTTAAGCATTTTTCTTGCTTTTTTCCCCTCCTTTGAAGTTTGCCATCAGTATAGGTTAATGCCAATATATGAATTTTGCACTATATAAATTGTTCATCACTGAATTGGTATTTTAGAGAAACTATTCATTTGGGGAGATAGTGTGGAAGGTGTTCTGATTTTTTCAATATAATATTTCAGCTAGTTGGTCAGAAGTTCATCTCTTCCTGATTTTTGTAGTAGAACTGTTAGAAATGGAAATGAAGTGCTTCGCACCTGTTCTAAAACTTTATTAATGGTACAGCTTATCTAAGAACTTCTGTGCTTTTAGAAGTATTTTAATGATAAAACCTAATTGATTTTCTTTATAAGTTAAACTAGGCATCACCAAATTGTAGGCATCATGTTACTGCTTTTGCTGAATAACTCCAGAAGTATTTTGTCCTATTCCCATATTTTATATGCTGTTAGCATATTCTGTGTCTCACATTCTTCCATTAATTAGGTTTGTCTCTCATGTGGGCTGTTACTTAATATTTGGGTAGTTCATGATATTTTTTTAATAACTGTTTTTTTCCTTTTTAACGTGGAGGTTGTTAAAATAAAATTCAGAAAGCATAGAAACGCCAGAGCATTAATGACTCTAGAAAGACTGCTAAATGTTGCATTTCTTCTCAGGACAAGTAAAGTTAGAATGGAATTGATGAAACGGCGCATTGCTTTGAGAGGTAATTACAGTGATGCTGAGCTGGCAAATCCAATCACCATTTGAGTATAAAGCATTAACTGAAGTGATGGATGAGGCTATGGGTGGAGAGAATTAATCTAATTGAGGAAGCGATGAGTAGAAGATAGCCAGGCTTTCATGACCCCTGATGGAAGCAGTGCTGTGCAGGCTAGCACAGGCTACCTATATGACTTAAGTGAATGTTGAGCTTGTTTCAGGAGGTTAATGGCACCAAACTTGCACATTTAGTAGGAGGTTAACTTGTAGAGAAGAGTTAAATTTTTTGGACCTCACAAAACAGAGCCATCAGCTGCCATGTTTGCCTAAGTAATAGGCAAAAATTTTATAAGGAAAAATTTTAAGTTGTGACTTGTGATGACTGAAATGTGGGAGAGAAAGTAATCAACTCAAGAAACCCTTCTGATATGACTGCGAGATGTTCTGAGAAGTTGCTTGTGACATCATGTTATATACCACCCCATTTCAAGCGCTGTACTATTTAGAATGCATGAAAAAGATGGGAAGTGAGAAATTTACAGCTGGGTTTTTCAACACGTACTGTCACACCAGCATGACTGTGTGCTGGTGGATGCATAGCTGGATATCCCTCCATAAAGTAACCCAGCAGTTCCTGCTCTATTTTACCTTTCAGTGATATATGTAGCAGTAGGTTTTGTGGTCTGTACTAGAAGTACGAGCTTAGCATTGGGGTGGTTTGTGGAAATTTAAGAATTCCACCTCTTGTGAGGCTGTGCTATTAACTGCACAGTGTAGTTTTCTGTAATACATACTTTTTTCTTTTGCCTTCTAACAAAGGCTACACACTTTGAATACGTGGGTGAAACAGAAAGAACGTATGGAGAGGTTTTTTCCGGACAGAAAAGGTTTCTAATCTTGAATGCAAATGTTTTGGCTTTGGTTACATGATGACAAGCCATTTCTTCACATAGGTTCTCTATTTTGATTACTGCTGAGAAAAAAATAACACTCAAATTGTGACCTGAGTGAAAAAGAAAAGGTTAAAACAATAAAATGTTGACCTGGAGAACTGGATCTATGCTTGCTTCTGCCATGAAAGTCTTCTGCTAGGCTTGGCATGCTGTGGCCACCATAAAAAGCTTGGTACAAAAGGTGCTCCTTTTTCTTCTGGCTGCATGGGTGGAGGTAATTTGCTCTGCAGAAGTCTAGGTCTCTTGAAGCTGCTGCTGGTGGCAGCTGCATTTAAAAAGTTTAAGGTGGCACATTCTCTGAAAAATGTTATTCAATGTCTTAAATTGAACATCCAGTTCCATCCAACATACTTCTGGTATTTTTTTGTCTGCTTTCCCAATTGTAAAACAAAGTTAGTCTTCCAGTTTTGCTCTGTTGTTGTTGTGTGAGAGTACCAAGATGATGAATTCCACAAACAGGGCAAGTACTTGGTTAGGTACAGAGTTCACACAGTCTGCCTTAGATAAGCTGTAGGGTAGCAGGTTGGACAAAGAGACACTGAATAGTCCATTCTGAGTATGACAGAAGTTTTGTGGAAATAAACATGTTGTGACAGATCCAGATTTTTCTGCTGATTCTCAAGCTGGCTGAAATAGGGCTGTGCAGGTGACCTTCACTCAGTCCTCTTCCATCACATTCAGTCTTAATGCATTTCTGATGTCAGGATTTTGAACTTAATATTTATTCAGTGTCATCAAGCTCACAGAGCCTAATTTTGTGTGTTTACAGATATGTAAAATAATCTTTAGCAAAAATAATCGAAGTGAGAAAGAATGGGTTAAATATATTATTACCCTGTCCTTCTCTGAAAATGACATACATCTTGCTGAGTCCTCCATCTTCCAAAGAAAACTGTCAGAACAGTAACACCAGCAAAGGCTTTGTTTCAGAGAGAAAACTACGTCAGTTTTGAAAAAGTATTCTTGCATATCAGTCAACAGGTACCTTCTGCGAATGCACAAGGTCAAATGTTACATGCTACCTCATACACCTGTCTCTCTAAGCAAGTCAGCTGTGCAAAGAAACTTCTAACGGTATAAAGTATACCTTCTTGTTTAATTATGGGGAAAAAGATAAATATATCTATTGGAGGCAGTAGGGCAAGGAACGTGTGTTTGGTTTTTATAAATAATCTATTTAAAAATTAGATTAAAATATTTGTAGTGCAACTTTTCTTGTTTTCTATCAAAGTTAATGAAACCAGGCACATTTTTGGTATTGCTTTTGTATAAAAGGTTAAAAAACCCACAGTAAAAGGAGCAAGACAGTCTGAAGCACATAATTTAGTTTTTTTATAAGGTCTAAGAACTCAAAAGCAGCCTATGTGACACTTCTTGAAATAGCTTATTTCAGTATTTTTTTTTTCTATTAGGAAATGTGAAAATAAACATAATTGCAACGTCTTCAGTAAAGGAAAACAAAAAGGAAAAGTTATACGTGGCAAAATGAATGTCTGAAAAATGCTAGGCAATATGAATTGCTTGTCCCGACTTGCTGTGCAATGGAAGGTGCCCATATGAGTTCTTAAAAGTTTGTCTCTTAATAGGTGTTTATATGTGTCTGAATATCATGTTATTTCTTCTTGTTGTGAGATACCTGATTTACTAACCTAGGATAATCCAAACCTAATGAAAATAAAGGAGGCAGTTTTTAAGCAGTTTGTACTTTCATGGTCACTTAACAGATGAACCAGAAACACTATTGCTGAGGTACCTTGTGGGTCAGACTTTCAATTCTGTACATCACTGTGATTTTTCCAGACTTTGATGCCAATAAGCCATTTAAAAAAATCAGTTACATAGACCGGAGGTCTGGCATAACCCTCTTCTTTCCTGGTTCTGTGCCTAATGTCACAACTGCAGTGCAGTTTAATTCTTGCCCTGCTATCCTTTCCCACCCCCACCATACTTCAGGAAAATAGACCTTTTTGGTATAACTCTCTACTCCTAGACTTCCAAGGTGAATGCTGAAATCTTTATTTCACACTTGGTTTTGACTTCCTTTCCTCTCTTCTACTCTGTGCAAAATTATTTTGGTAGTTCTTGTTTAAATTTACTACCTGGATACTCAGTTTCACATAGTGTACTGAACTTAGTCTTGAAGTTGGCTAGTGTACCAAAGCCAAAGTTAAATAACAAAGTACGGTGAGGCGGTGCTCATGTGCCAAAGTGCACTGTTGGCTTAGTTTTTTGCTTTAAGTAGTTCCTGTGTTAACTCATGTGTTTAATTAGCGACACCATTCAGAGGAGTGTGCTGGTGGGATCAAACCCAGTTTCTGAGAAATCTTGTCCTTTCATCAGAAGAACTTTTTCTAGCATGCAAGGTTTGGAAGAACATTAGGTGGAAAATACTCAGGCCTCTAACATGTGGGTTTGTTGAGGGAGAATTTAGTTCCTTGCCTGTTAGCTTTCTGATATGCTTTTGACTAAAAGCCTGGTAATTAGGCCATCCCAAATGCACTCATCTTCCTGTTTGGATTCTGAGCATGTGTCCTACTCTTGTAGTTTGCTTTGTGTTTCTGTTTTGCATTTTCTTTTAAGGCATTAAGAGGTTCACAGTTGTATCTGTCCATTTCCAATCCCACAGTTAAAGAACTTTGTGCTCTGGAGCTTTACTGTACACAGGGATAAATAGGTATCTGTGCTCATCATTAATCATCTGCTGGAAGCAAAGCTAGACCCAGGCTGAATACTTGACAACCCAGTCCCATCACGTGTTCCCTGGAGCTCATTTGGGGGAGCTGTAGAGGAGTGGGGGTTTTGTGCTTTTGGGAACGTGAAGCACAAGAGGCTGGAAACTGGGATGATGGCACCTGCAGTAGTAAAGATTATGGATGCATAAATTACCATCAGCTGGGCCTGTTAGGCTGAAAGAGCACAGGCTGCAAGTTACGTGCAGCAGTTGCTTCTCCTGTGTTAATGCCCACAGCTGTCTGGAGCCAACATGTATTGCCTTCCTCTCTGTAGGCAGACAGCAGCTTGTTGCTGCTGATGATTTGGTTCCCCTCCCGGAATTAGCTTTCCCCCAGGTTTTTGCTCAGGCTTGATGGCTGATAAAAAACACAGTGCAGATGGAATCTATTTGCAGTAAAATACAGTTGGAAAGTATAGTGAATGCCAGTCTTTCCAGATATTAAAATGTCTGTCTTGAACACCTTTTCATTCTTTTTCACCCACTGATGGAGTACATGTTTTTAAGTTACTTGGCAAAGTCATGGTTTAAATACATTCAAATGGATGAGCATTTATTGCAGACAAACGTGAGCAACTTCCCAATATCAGTAATTAGTCCATAGTTATTTGTCATCCTAAACTGAAAGCTTTGCCATGTTTTTGTGTGAAGTTAATAGTTGCAGACCGAAACCTCTTCTTAACATGTAGCTTATGCTGCGGCCCCATGAGTTCTGAAACACCGTTAGAAAGAAAACTCATTGTTCTTGTCATCTGTGCTCTGCCTGTCACTGTTGCAGGTTATTGGAATACAGTAAGGAAACTTTCATTTACTAACATTTTCTTATTTCTTGAACGGTAAGTGGTAGCATAAGATCACTTTCCTTCACTTTCCTTTACCTTTCTGTCAGTTTTATCTTCACAAAGTAACAGGACAGTGCATGCTTCTGAGTGAAGTGAATAAATAATACATTGGTGCCAGCTCTTACTGCAGTGTGATGGATTGAAAAGAGGAAGTTATTAGATATACATTACAGATCCATGGTTTAAACATTGCTTGTAACTATGTACTTAAGTGCTTACTAGCAGCAGCTGTACAGTGGTATGTGTTTTAAAACCAGAAATATGCCCATTGCAGTGGTTGGTATGTTTCTGTTGGAGTCAATGGAACCAATTACCTCTTAAGGCTCCCTGGAACCCCAGTGTGTCTGTGGAAGTTTGGTGGTTTCAGCTCTGTTTCCAATGCAAATACCCCCTTTCACCACACACAGGAGCATAGCTGATTTGTATTAAATGACACAGTGTGCTACTTGAGATGCTCAAGGGAAGCATCATTTGCATGATAGGGGGAATGGATTTTAATATCCTGTATGAGGAGGTTGAAGTGGAAGGTTCAAAGTCATAATGATCTCATAACATTCGTGTCCACCATGAAAGGAAAGTGCCAGCCCTCCTTGCTGAAAGTCTCCACTTACAGGAGATTGAGATACACTAATGTTGTATGGCGGGGTTGCAAGTATTTTCATGGCTACGTTCAAGCCTAACAATTTGCCTCCATTGTTTACTGCTGAACTGTTAAATTCAGATGATGATAATACGGCTTTACAAATCTGTGAACGTGTCAGTCTATCAAGTTATTATTTTGAGCAGCCTTTGAAAAATCCTCTCACCAGCACCACTAAGCTAAGGTGAAATGTCAACAATTTCTTGTAAATGAGACTGTAGTCTGTGGTGCTAATAAAACCCTGGCTGGGATGGTATCAAGGCACTATACAGAAAAAGCAGTCAAGGTATCATGGTTCCAGGAGAAACAAGACTGAGTCATACCTGTTTACCAAGGAAGGTAAAATGTGATAATAATACCAGGAAGTAAGCACATTTGCTGCATATATTAAATAAAACTCCAAGACTTCTGTTGCAAAGACAGTGGGTAGACTTCACATATTTTTAGTATTGGCAGAAGTACTACGTCTTGTAAGAAACATGAAAAGTATCAGTATCCACGTTTGTTTGGTAGTAAACATTTGTTTGAAAACAGTGGATTTAAACTGGTTACTGAGGTGAAAGGTGAAACAGCGCTGTGGTGGTGCTGGAAATGTGAATGGTACCAGAGCATTTAGCCTGACAGGGAGAAACAGCTCTGCAGACAGTGCGACAGGGAGGGGTTTGCCCCTGTTTGAAGAGTTGATGCTTTATTCTGGATGTTGTAGTATAAGGTCATTCCCTTCTCTGTTATTCTCCATTGTCCCTCTTGCATGCATGCTCTTTGAAGAAGAGCCAGGATGATAACAGTGGTTAAAGCCAAGGAAACAAAACCAAGCATATTTCTTCATGTTTCTTACAAGACGTAGTACCTTTGCTAATACTAAAAATATCTGAAGTCCACCCACTGTCTTTGTTCAGAACAGAAGCACATCAAGACATAGCATTTGTTTATACTAAACCCGTGTCTTCAAGCATGAGGCTCAAAGTCCCCTGATTGCTGACAAATACTGAGAGACCCCCTCCTTCCCCATTGTCACAGGCCCCTGAAGAGCGCTGCGAAGGGACTACTTGGCATTGCTGATTTTTCTCACATCTGTCATAACCATGCCCTCTTGAGGAGATGTGGTCATCTTCTATGTGCACTGTTGAGCATAGTTGCTGTGATTGACTCTTAGGAGTGCATGAATTAGTGGGCAGCTTTGATATCTAATGTGAAACCATTGCTGCTGTTACTGTTAGGCCTTGCTAGGATATGTCCCTGACTGTTGTGTATTCGTGCTGTTTGGTCTCTTATACTATGTGGTGTAGCTGAGCATGATTAAACTGTCAGAATAATGCCAGGCCAGTTAGTTTCTGGTATTTGGCTTCATTCAGGAAAGAAGCTTGTTAAAGAGAAAGTAAAGCACTTCATCTCCCCATCCCTTTCTCTTTGGAAGACAGTACTATAGGGGAAAGACACTAACTCATCTTTGTATAAATAAAAATAAAATAAAGTAGACAGCTGGGAAAATAATTACTTTTAGAGAAAACCTGGTGTGCTTCTTTAGAACCTGAGTATAGCTCCACGCTTGTGTACAAGAGAGTTTTTAAAACCTGTTAAATAGGGAAATTACCTTCTAAAGCCTAATTTCAGGTGTCTTAATTCTATAAGTATATAGCAAGGCTTGCAATTCCATTTAGGTGTCTAAATCTAAGGCAAAACCACTTCTGTTTTCATTGTTCCTTTTTCTTGAAACTTGCCATAAAATATAATCCTGTGAAATACTACTGTTGTGATTGAGACTTGCAGAGTATGTTGCTAGCAGAAATACAATTTTTCTAAGAGTGATCAAAACAGTAGAAAGAATATTCTAAAACATTTTAGTGCAAGCTTTTTAGAATATTTTTAGGAGCCTGATCGCATAAATTGTTGTAGTCTTCCATTACTTCTGGCTTTTTTTACGTTCTCAGATGTCTAGTTCTTCAGCAAGCAGCAAGTCATAAAGGGGATGTAGGTGGGGGCTACCCTTTAAGTGTTTACTTCTGGTGAGTTACTGGAGAGGAAACCAGGGCCCACTGTAATGGCAGGCAGAACCAACCAGTGCACGCAGAGAATTGTTGTCTTTCATCCTGTCCCCTTCACCATCGCACCCCCTAAAAAAGAGAGGGGGGTGCAGGGGTGGAAGCTTAGCTTGGCTTTCATGCTGAGAATTTCCCAGCAAACTGCTGTGGACCGACATACCTGAGTTGATTGCTTTTGTGTAGCTAAAAACAGATGGATATTGGATGCACGCATACAAATCATGTTTGAGGTCGCCTTCCATGTGACTAAATGACTTTCCTTTGTTTCATTAGGTTGTTTTTGTTGTTCTTTTTTAACTTCATGAGCTTGCTAATATCTGAGGGTGATCATTCATGTGAAAGGAAGAGGAAAAATAATTGCACTTTTTTAAAGCATGCTGTGTTTGTAGCTTAGGTGAGAGAAAGAGAGCAGCTTTCTTTAATGTTGAAAGGCATATGGTGTCTGATGCTCTTGATCAAAATCTGGATGTCTTGTACTCGGCATGCCTAGTTTAAATGTCTGTAGCTAGCCAAGACTAGAAGCCCCTTAACCTGGAAATCAGAAACGGATGCTGGACTTTACAAATCCGCCTCACTCTTGCAGTTGAAAGGTGATGGTGTACATCTAGCGTTTTATTTCATGCTCGTAAAAAGGTGAAATACTTGATAAGAAAAATAAAAACATAAGAAATACATTGTTCAGAAAGGAGTTTCTAAAAATGAAGTTGGAAATTTCAGATGTACTGAAATTAGATTTCCAGGAGAAAACCAAACAGTGGAGATGGTGAAATTTCTAAGCTAATTCTTAGAAATCAAGAAAAATTAAGAGAAGAACGTAGTGGGTTTGTGCCCCTTCTTAAGTCTTTCTCCCATGTAAATGGAAATGGGTCATTCCTTACGCAGACTCTTCTGCAAGGTAGCTTTTACCACATCCATTCATATAACCTACCTGGGCTTCCCCCAGTGGAAAGCTTCACTATTACTTTAAGTCCCTTGTGTTTCTGGAGGCCAAATATTTTGGGGAGGAGGGAACAAGGGATTCACTCTTGTTTGTGTAAATACTTAACTTTCTTCTAGTAGAGTCAGGCTTGTGGCATACAAGGATTTTATCAATATTTTTTAACTTCTCAATACGCTATAAAGAAAAATCGTACTGTCCTCCTTTTTGCTCGGAGTTCACTTTCAAAGTTCTAGTAGGCAACATATTATGAAATGAAATATTACAGTCTTGGTCTTCAAAATGAGGTGAAGGAGAGAAATTGTTAATTTCACCTAAAAGGCTGTTCAAGCATATACAATGCTATGAAAAAGACTTAAAACCACTTGTGTATAAGCGTGACAAAAAGTCACTGCATGTTTGAGTATTTAAAGATCATTCATTCATTAGTAGTAGATTTCAAATAGAAGATCAGATTAACAAACCCAGAACCTTGCCACAGCTGGGCACTGAGTTAGGAAGCATTTCAAAAGCAATAGTAGCAGTAGACAAGTGTACATTTTTTGGCCTGTTGCTTATATCATTCGGAACAAAGAGTGATCCCAGAAACTTCTTGACATATTAAGCCACCAAAAGCATTTGATAGTCAACTTCACTATTTCCTCCTACTGTCCAAGACTGATGAAAGTCCTGAGGATTTTAGGCAGCTACATGAATTTAAAACACTATGATGGATAACAGTATTTAGCCCAATAGTTTGGGGCTTCTTTGTGAATGTAGGGGTGCATGTGTTGCATCTTAACACGTCAGTAACATGAGTCTTTTATGGAGGCCTTACACATCAGTTGTACAGCAGTGTCGGTAGTGCAGAACATCTCAGCTGAGCTTGCTGTGCTGGAGACAAAACCTCAAAGACAAAAACTATCAACAGTCAGCTAAGCATGAATTGCAGCATCATGTGTCAACTGTCTCTGTCCTGTCCTTTGTGAAAACAGACAGCTCTGTGTGCAGTTCCATTCACACAACACTTTCAACAACAGAACAAACACTCAGCAGTCAGTGTAGACAATTCCACATCAGTTCAATGCTTGGTAGTCCTCTGTGGAAGGCATGCGAGGTAGTCCACAGCGGGCCTCTGGATGAAGTGTCTCCTGGGTGAGCAAGTCCTGAGGAACTCTCTTCCTTCCCGTGTGCATATCAACAGAGCGCATTTTGAGCTAATTTGAGCTTCTTTCAAAATAAAAATTGATTTGTTGACAGTAGTGCAGAGCAAGCGTGTTTGGAGTGTTATTCAGCTGTCAAAATACCGTATTGCTGATGGGTATTCTTTTGCCATCCCTGTGCAAAAGGAGGAGCTCCAGTCTGGCATCTTGCTAGTTTTCTCACTGCATTGCTAATGTTGACTTTTTTTCGGTTTCTAGCATTTCTGATTTTTTTACTCATTGGGACATTCCAGAGTCCCTGATTCTTATTTTTTTATTTAAGGGGGAGGGAGGAAGATGGAGAAACAGGTAACTTCTTGTCCTTAGAGAGTTTCTGAATAAAATGTTCTCTCTTGTTACCTTGAAATCATTTTGTTGCTGACACATCATTACCATTTTCTTCATTTAGTGATGATAAGGTAGTAGAAGAACAACCAGAGGAAGATGAGGAGCTAACCGTTGTGGAAGATGAAGATGATGATGATGATGATGATGGTGATGAAATTGAAGAAGAGACAGAGGAAGAGTATGAGGAGGCAACTGAAAGAACTACCAGTATTGCAACCACTACCACCACAACTACAGAGTCTGTGGAAGAGGTTGTCAGAGGTAAATTCATTGGCATTTAGCTTGGGGCTAGAAAAACAGATCCTGCTGCTTTGCGTGTTTGCCCTTTATGACAAAAAATGTTCCAAACAGCAAAAAATCCGAAGTTGCAGCATTGTTGTGCTTTGGCTTCTGTAATTTTCACGTTGAATCCCTTCCCCTTTCCCTTTCCCATTACAAATATTCTTTGGAGGTGTCTGTCTATGAAGTGTGGTTGTTGTGTATGACGCAGATGGAAGCAGAAGGGTTGGTTTTATTTTAAAGTAATATTGAATAAAATTTGACTGCAATATCTAGCAAATACCACAGGAAAAGTATGTGTGTGGGTTATCCTGTGCATGTGTTGCAGAAGGATAAGGAGCGTCAATTCAAAGCAGGAGGTAGCACTAGCTGGTTTTGTCTCTTATATTAACAGTAGTGATTAGTCATTTTGTGTGATTTCTGTTAGATACCTGTTTCTAATATTTCTCTATGAACTAGTAATTCAGTAATATTAGGTGAATTTAGAAATAACTATGCAGAAGAGTGAACCTAACTAATGAGTTGTATTGGGGGGGAGGAGGAAATAAGAATGCATTGCCCAAAAAGGAAAACACGGAATGAGAAAGAACTCTTCATTTCTAAAATTTGTTTTTCATGATATTTTGTAGTTATTAACATAACTGCATTTTAAACTTTGAATTTTACCCTAGTCTGTGGACAACATAGCAACATCATATTTTTAAATGCCACATTTCTTGTACAATACATATTTGGAGAAATTATCCTATATTTCTATTTTAATAAGTACAATTTGATATAGTGTAAATCTCAGTGAGTTAGATGCCAATTTTTCTACAGTGCTTACATCTTTACCAATAAGTGCTGGAGATGATGGCAGAAAGTGAAATTAAGGCTACAGTTAAAAAGAAAGGAGTTGGGACATGCAGGAGGCAGAGAAAAAATGCCAACGATTGGGATGGTCGAGAACGAGGCAGAAAATGTCTGACCTGGCTTCTTTCCTCTCCCCTTGCTTTCCCACCCCCTGCCTCTGGGGATGCTTGGGACTGAAGCGCCAGCGGAGTCCCCCATTTTGCATGTGGCAGTGTCCTTTTCCCTTGAACCGTGGTGCTGATGTTTGGCAGAGCAGCTGTGGAGCAGAGGGCTGCCGCCTACAATGCATCACACATGCCAAGGACAGAGGGGTGACTAGAAGATGCTTTGGAAAAAGCAGAGTTACTTCATTTACGTTTTTCTGTTCGGTCAGTGTGCAGATAAGCTCACTGATCAAAAGTGCTAATGCTTCACTAAAATCACTTGCAAATGTTTCTTTAAGGTTGGCTACACAGTCTTGCGCATTTCTGTTTTATATAACTGCGTTGAGTGTTTTGCTCAGTTATTGGAAAGCCATTTCAGTGAGGAGGGGGTGGGAGGAGATTATGTTTAAATCTTTAAACCAATTAAATATATTTCCATATGTGAGCTTTCACCACCTGGGGATAAAACGTCCTGTTCTCGCTGGTAAATGAATATTGAGAGAGAGAAAAAAAAAGGAGTATGCTTGACTTTAATGGGATTTTGGATGAGTGGAAATGAGGACAAATTAGGTAGAACGTGTTTCTTTACTGAAGTTGACATTTCAAAGAGGTTAAGATGTTCAGCCTTCAGGAAAGTAGTGTGTAATAATACGAATGTAAAATACGAGAGATGAGGCGAACTATTGAAGCCACCTTTCAAAAATCCTTTAGAAATGTATACACTTGCTAGCTGATAATGAAATGCTATTGTCCTGTTTTTCCCAAGTCTAAAATTTCCCACCTTGGGTGACTGAGTAAAATACATGTTGCTGCAAGTGAGATGAGGGCGATCTGTTACTGATACAAGTTTTCAGCACAGTTCTGCCATAGCCCTTTGGGGCTTTCTGACCTCCAGCTGTCCTGCTGAGACTGTCCCTGAGGGTGTGTAAATGGTATCTGACAGAGCTGCACTATGCAAAATGCTTGCTTATTTTTAAATGTATAAGTGTCCAAATAACTTAAAGCCTTGGCCCTTGCTTTTACTTTCCTTGCTGCGCTTGTGAGAAAGCTTCCTACAGGGCACCTGTACTGATGCAGATAGCAGATCCAGCATAGGAACTTCAGTGGTGAGCGTCTGCTGTTGTCTTGCTGTTGCAAACAGAAAAAATTGTTGCTGTCAGTGCAAATGAAAGAAGCAGAGGTACCTTGTAGACAATGTACATATTAAGAAGTGGTCCATCCTATGGAGACACCTTGAAAGCCTCTCCAGGTGGGGTTAAGTGTTGGAGCTGCGTTCTCATGGACATGAGCTCTGTGTAGGCTACTTTCCCAATCGTTACTGAGTGCAGTTCATAAAATGTATCCTGGATGCACTTCACAGGCCCTTTATGGCCAGTTTTGTGTATGTTTTATGAAGCTGTAACTAATACTATGTCATTAGCATTAAAGAGCACGGAGAGTGGGTTTGTCCAATTTGAGAAGAGTTGCTTTTCGTGTATGAAATCAACAAAGAGCAACTCTTCTGAAGCGATATATTAGGATCTAAATGTGGGCTGATAATGAGCCCTTTCTCCCCCAAATCAGTGGAATGATTGCCGTCAACCATAAGTAATTGAAAAGTATAGACATGATGTTATACTTTAAAGATACTTGAGCTGTTGTAGAATCAATTTGTCAGGCAATTTTATTTATATGCATATTTTAATGAATCGTGATCAAAATAGCAATAGCAGAACTACTTGCAAACTTATTTCCAGAGAATGGGAGAGGTCATTGGCACAAGGACAGTCTTTTCTTTCAGTTTCTGCAGCAACCATATTTTGACAAGCTATAGTGTTTATTCAAAAATGTGAATCAATTTTTCCAAGCATGGTACTTGCCAGTATTCATTTTCCTGCCTTTTGTGAAGGACCATCTCTGCTCTCAATTCATATGGAGTAGGGCAGCAAACCCAGTTCAAACTTTTAGATAGGCTGTTGCTGGGGTTCAGATGTTAAATCCAGCTGATTGTGGGTCTGATGTTGCTTGGATCCAAAGAGTGAAATTAATGTGAGGTTAATGTTTTTCACCTTTTGTCACTGGGAGATGTTATCACTGAATGTGTGCTGAAGAAAGTGTGGCTCGTTTATGAAGCTCTGCAGGAAAACAGTGGCTCTTGACTTTTGTCTCTATATGGAGCAAGGGAGGTGCCTCTCTGCTGGCCAGGATTTAAGCAAGGGAGCAGTTTGATTTCTACTGTCATCATTGCAGCATTGCGAGTGTTGCAGAGCTGCTCCTGAGGCATCCAGGCTCCAGGTGATTCTTCCAACGTGTGACTGAAGCGAGCAGGAGCGCTGCTCCCCATCAGGTGCAATTGTTTGTGATTTCATTTCTGCTGTCCTTCAGCACAGTAGGTGACAAGAAAAATCAGTCTTTCTTGGCGTACAACAAAGAATAAGCAATTTTAGCTTAGTGCTTCCTGTCAACATAGCAGTCAATCAGGTCTTATTTAAAGGAGAGCAGCAGGGTCAGCGCAGCAGCCTGGCAGAAAACACTTGGCAGCTTCTTCACATACCTATCAGCAGATACCGGAGATTCAGCAGCATAAGCTTGACCTGCCTCGTCTAGCATATAATGTTGCCCTTTAGCACTTGGTTTTGCTTTCTGTAATTCAGCTGGATTTCTTTGAACAGTTAGGAAAGAATTTAAGCAGTGCTGCTTGACGTGACATTTTAACTGTGTCTACAATCTGGAGTTGCAAGGGAGAGACCATATGCTGGTTTCCTAGCAAGGGAAAAGTAGCCTGATGTTTGTATGGTAGCTCTTAGCTTTATTGATCTAGCATGGGGTTTTTTTTGCTGAAGATTTTTATGTCTTAAAGACTTTAAATCCATTCAGTGACAGCTGCCATTTATTTTAAGGTAAGGGAGGTTAACCCTGATTACTAGACCTATCAGCTGTAACTTTGGCAATAATATTAGTAGTGTATGCTGGATTAATTGGGCTTTTTTTCATCTTCCATAGCTTTACCCCACTTTCTTCTTTGGAAGGTTATTATCTTTCTTTTAAAGTAGTAGTTCCTTGTTCTTCTTCATTTGCTTCAAGACTATGCAGTATGCTTTAGTTGGAAAACAATAATGTGTGATTGTATTCCATATTAAGAAAAGATCCATAGGTTGCTATATGAATAGTACACATTATTATAACTACTTTTTTTTTTTTAGGAGATCTTCATTAAGAATGATAATCTGCTCTAACATATGAACAAGAGCTGGTAAAATTAACCTAATGGATTTGCATTAAAATGACTGATAGCTTTTGATTAGACATTATAATTTAAAGCACAGCTATTCCACTATGATACAATACTTCAACATATGTTGCAATTGGAAGAAATCTTTTTTCATGATCTAGTAAACTTGCTGATGGAAAAGCAATATATTATTATTATTCTTTTGGGTCAAGGGCAAAAATACTGAAATGCTAAACCCAGTAATAGTGTTGTTTTACATAAGGTTGGAGGGTGGAGAGTGGTTTCATTTGAAATATATCCTGCCAGAAGAAATCCCCCAAGAATCTGTTTCCCTAGAGAAAATGTCATTTTAGTATATTGAAGCAGTAATTAATTGAATATTTTGTTTTGCTGTATAAAAAGAACGCACTTTTGCACTAATCCTCATATTCACTGTCTTGCGATGTTAGCATAAAAAAATGATGTTATGTGGAAATGATACCTTTTCTAAAATACAGATAAATTCATGAAATTTTATTGACCTACTTTTAAAATCAAGTTGGGCTTTTTGTTTGGATTCTGGCCATTAGTAGTAACTATATGGCATCTTGGTTCAAAATGTAGTTGTGTTGTGCACAAGTAAATAGAAAATGTATTTTTACTTATTTGTTCCACTTGAGGATTATAAGGCTTTTTATTCTAGCCAAGTATACAATTAAATTTTTTTTCGTATTCCAAATATCCCTGTCCAGTAACTTAAGAATAAACATTAAAGAGAGAAATTCAGTCTCAATTACACAGGATGGAAATTACAATTTCAGGGTATTTAACAATTTCACAAGAGCTGTTCTTCAGTACTGCATTTAGAAGTCATCATTTTGCTTTTTTCTTTTAATTTTCTCTGTAGAAAGTATTTTAGCAATTTTGTAGCTTGTGCACCAACTTTATTCCTAGAGTATGTGCCAGCTTCACAGCTGTCTTCTCCTAATTCCAAAAACATCTTCCGAAATCAGCTTTTGTCTTTGAATACTCAAACTAAAATTTGGCTGCCTCTTCTAACCATATATTCAAAATGAGGAAGTTTTGTTTCAGTGAAATTATCTTTAAATATTCCCTTTTGATTAATTCATTGAGCAAAACAGTATTGTGCCTTTTTGGAACACGAACAGCATAGCTAAAAGAAAAACAGTGCATTTACTCTTGTCTTAATTTTTCTCAGCTAGTTAAATAATAGACACTAATATGGGTAAATATGTATTAATATCCTCAAAACTATAGGTCTCAGTTCCTGAAGACACAGAAGCCAAAATTACTCCAGTTGTAATATTATATATACTAGCACATGATAAAGTGGAGCATATACATCATGAAACATATTTAAGAGGTTTATTCCTTTGGCCTCTCTTGCATTAATCAATTACTCTGTTCTTCAGTGAAATAGAAATGGTAAAATATAAGATTGTGATCCCATATACTTAAGCACCGAAGTATTTAGGTCCTTGTTTAAGACTTGTTCGTGTCCCATGTGATTATGATACACAATTTGAACTGACAGCAACATAGACAAAGCAAACACGTACCAGTGCTAGTGAGTTGGTTCATACCACCAGTACAATTTATTTGTATGTACTTGACAATGTCAACTTCAAATTTGAAGGGCTGTTAGTACAGAAAGAGTCATCAATACAATGTATTTTCCATTACTATGGCTAAATTAAAGAACTTGTAATATGTGTAAGCCAGCATGACGGCATCTTTCTACTGTAGCGTTAGGGTAAAGACGTTTTTCGGAGGTGTAAACTAAAAATAGGACCCAACTTCCAAGACGGGTCGGAGTTGGTAGTCTAACTCCTCCTGTTTGTCCTTTTTTTTCTTAAATCTCTTCAAATTTAATTTCTGGTTTAAGTTTGGGACTGACTGTGCCAGCTTTTAAATGAGCTTAGTTCTCATGATCATGTAAATAAATTCAAATCCTGAAGAAAATACTGAGCAACCTTGATGCTTACAGTGATATAAGTATGTAAATGTAGCTTCCCCGCCCCTCATTAGAAGTTTAAATTTTATTTCAGATTCCTCAATTGAAAATGTTGGTGTTCACGGAGTAAGTGTTAGTCCCATGTGGAAAAAAACCCATGGAGCTGAGATTTTGAAATAAAGCAATTATAATTTCACTTTGATTTAAAATAGGTTTTCTTCAAGGAACAGAAAAAAAACAATTTATATGGTAATGTAAAAAATTTAACATGCCATTCAGAACCATATTTTATATTTCCCTCTGTAAAAACTGATCATCACAAGTATCTAAAATGTTTGCACATAAATTCTAATTAGCTCTACTTACAGCATTTTGGTAAATGAGTATTTATGGAAGTACTTTGTGTAAAGCCACTATAAATCAGTGTCCACATACTCGAAGACTGTGTATTTCCTAGGGTGCTGACGTCTGTACTTTTCAAAGAAAAAATAACACAGTCAGTGCCGATGTTTAGTGTAACTGATTAGTTTTCGGTATCACTTTACCTATTAATTTAAAAGCAAATCAAAAAGCTTAGCCACAGCACCGTCCTTCAGGGAATGATCTACCTGCTTGGTTAGAAACAACTCTTTTAGCATCAAGAGGCTGAAATAAGTATAATTCCTTGGAATGAGGAAAGTTGAATTATATTTTCCTGATTATTTCAGAAATAATTTGCCATTTCAGAGAAGGAAGGTGTTGGCAACTGTAAACTTTGGTTTAGGGCACAGAGAAGATAAGAGAAATTTTACTATTGAAGAACGATGGGTTTAAAACTGTAAGCATCTGAAAATGGAATTTAGACCACTTATGAATCTGGGTTGTGGCAAAGGCTTGTCCTTTTTAATTTTAGCCAGTTTCATGGAGTCAAAATCAAAAATACATCTTTGGAGGGGGGAGAGAGTGAGCAAGTTCCTTAAACAAAGCAAAGCTCATAATTAATGCTGTGCTGGATACAAATTATTTGTGCTATCAAGTAAAATTGAATTACACAGTTGCAAAAAGTAACTCATCTTTTAATCAGTTTTCAGCAATAAGATTAATATATGAAGCAAAGACAGCTTTGAATTTTTTGATGAATCATTTAGCAGTGTGTGCTGCCTGCCTGCTGCTAATATCTGTGAAAATACCGTAGCTCATCCATCATAGGCATTAATTGCTGCACTCGGTAGCAGTGGAAGGGGAAATGGTATTTGGATTAATAGCCCGAGAAAACTTGTTGAATATCCCATCTCGGCACTTCATTTCCCCACGTTCTCAGATGAGGTGGTACAGCTGATGATCAAATGCAGTAGCTTTTGTCTGTAAGGACAAGTGATGGGGATATGGAGAGGCATTGGAGGGGCAACTGGCCCACCAAGAGGAGTGATAGGACCATTTCCCAGGCATTGAAGCTGGTTTAGAAACATAACTTTGCCCCAAAGCAGGGGTGAAGGAATGCTACTCTGAGCCCTCCACAGAGAACAGGCAATGGTGGACGGCGGTGGTGACACTGGGAAAGGGATGACAGCAGCAAGAAGTTTCCTAGACTGGACCAGCACAATGCTTCCCTTAAACACAGCAGTCATGAAACAGTAACCCAGAGCATTTGTCCCCTCTCTTGTTTCATCTTCATTTAGGTCATAAACTGTTTACACAGTAGACCCATTTCTCTCTGCAGTGAAATAATTGCCATTTAGGTCTCGCCGATAGCAGTATGGTTGGCTGTGCAGGCTGGAGAGAAGGATGTCCCTCCACTGCCCTGCACTGTCACCACCAGCCTGGTGGGAGGTGACAGGTCAGGCAGGAGGCAGGCCCCTGGCCACAACACTGGGCTGCAGTGCTTCAGGCTTGCTCTTTTTAATATGTTACCCTGTGGTTTCCTGAAAGCTTGTTCAAGTGCATCTTCATGTGTATAAATGACTTTAGTTTCCAAAGAGCCAGTTCCTTGTTATCACTGGCATCAGTTATTTGATGGACAATTACCTTTGCTTTTGCACATGAGAAAAAAAAAAAAAAAATCTCTGCTGCTATTTCTATGAGACGGGTACCTGTAGGAAATTTCAGATTAAATATGTGAATTGTTCCTATCCTGATAACACTTAACAATGCAAAAGGGAATCAGTCAGACTTTATAAGAGAACTAGTATTTTGAGGGAAACCTAGAAGGTGCTTACTGTGTGGGTAGAGGTCAGCCCATAGCCAACATTAACTAAGAAAGTCGGAGTTGTTGAGACCTTTGTGTTTTTCAAAATGACATTTCCCGTCAGCAAAAATTCTCTTGAATATACCTGTCTCTTTAATATCAAGGGTCACTATTCATTTTTGACATATGGAAGCTCTTCCAAGGCTGTGCAAAGTTAGCTTTGCATGAAGATTTGATTGTATAATTGGACAGCAGGGCTGGATTTGATTTTAAAATAAATCAGAAGAAACACTTGCATACTAAATGTGGTCTCTAATTAATTATATGCTAGTATACAGTTAATTTTAATTAATGTGTTGTACAATTAAATATACTTACTTTGTTTTCTCTTAAAGTAAAAAACCCCTAGTATTCCTTCACCCCCTGCTATTCCTTTCCCCCTAATTGCTTGGTACAGGATTGCGACATTTGTAGCACATCCTTGATGGTTGCGTACACTTGGATCTGTTGCTCTTAGACCAAATGTATGCTCCCTAAAATTGATTCCTGATATTATTTATAGATACAATATGTGAATATGTTCAAGACATGTAAAATTAGACCTATATTATATATTTAAGGAAATGTAGATATACACTGACTGCCAATGACAATTGGACATAAATTCTGTTTATAAATAGTGGTACTCCTGGGGAAAGTGAAGTGGTGGGTCAGGACAGACTCTGAAAAGCAGGATTCTTTGTAGCTAACATCTGAGAACTGATGAGCATGCACGGGATTTTCAGTCCTAATGCACTGATATTTCTTCATACCTTTCAACCCTTAGGGATCTGCCACAAAATTCAAACATATGCAGAGAATTTAGAAGCCTCTCATTGAATGTGCCAGTTTGCCGATGCAGTGCGTGGGATGAAAGCAAATGAGGGGCGTATTGGTGTTTAACTTTATGTAGATTAGAAATGACTTATGCAGCATGTTGAAAGATAAAACTGTTTTTGTCTGTTTGGAACATTATTGGTAAAGGGCTATACGTTTACATGAGCAATTGGCTGAATTCTAAATTGCAGGCAGAATTTGCTTTGTCTTCTTTTAATTGGTGTGGTTTGGTTCTCCCCTCAGGTTTTCATGTGTTGCAGGATGTAGGCAGAGACTGTGGCAGCTCGCAATGAACACAAACACAAACCATTTTAATTTTTTTCCTGTACATACCCACTGGGGATGAGATTTCCTCCCATGGATGGGTTAAAGCTATGGCAGAATTTTACATATGTGAGCCCTTGAACTATGAATTAAAAACCCTGTGCTGGGCAGCTTGAGAGAGGGAGTTTCTTTGGCGGTGACTATATATAAACAGGTGTCTGAAGAGAATTTGTTTTCCTCTATAACTCAATAATATTTTGGGTTTGTTTTTCTTTTGTATAAGTTAGGAAACCTTCTCAATTTGGGCAGGGAGGGGTTATATAGCTAAAAAACAACAAGAAAAAAGGTGGCTCTTTCTGCTTTCCACAGAGGTACAGAGTGGGCTTCTTGGACAGGAGTCTGCCAGGGGCCATTGGCAGACCCCACAGACAGGCAGTGGTTGTACCCCTCTGGCCTGGAAGCAAATGGAACTTCATGCTTGTACCATTGCCACCATGCTGGAGCTTTTTCAGGGCAACACCCCTCAGTGTGTGCAGGTCAAGTAGCTAAAAACATGAAAGTATAGGCAGGCTAAGGAGACTTAGTGGCATGAATCTGAGTCAGTTCAAAATTTACCTTCGGTGTCTCCAGGGTGCTTTACCGGGGAAGGGTTTCCTGTTCCCCGAAACGCCTCCTTGGTGCATCTCCTTCCTCGCTCACGTGCGTGGACACTGAGAGGTACCTAATTAAGAAACCGAGACAATACTATTTACATGCTAAATGTGGTTCCTCCGGGTCTCCTCTGACTAGAGGTGTGCTCTGAGCAAGCCGAGACTGGTCCCTGCCGCGCGATGATCTCCCGCTGGTACTTTGACGCGTCCGAAGGAAAGTGTGCACCCTTCTTTTACGGTGGCTGCGGCGGGAACCGGAACAACTTTGACTCAGAGGAATACTGCATGGCGGTCTGTGGCAGCGTCAGTAAGTGCCTCTCCACGCCTCCCTCGCTCCCGCTGTGCAGGAGCAGGCCTGGGCTCACACTAACCCCTGGCCGCGGTCTGTCCAACACCCTCCGCTCACCGCTAGATCCTCATTAGCCTCTCGCTAACCCGGCATGGTAGTGGGTGACTTCTTGGTGCTGTAGATGGGGATCTGCAAGTAGATAGCTAAAAGCCTAACACTTCTTTAGACGAGGCCTTTACACTCACCTTCTCTTAATTTTCTGTCAAAGCATACTGACATTTTGTCTGTCTCTGTGTGTGCATGTACAATGCATGTGCTGGAAAAAGCACAAACTTTAGGGAAGCCTCAGGTAAGTTTAAAAATAGTTCATAATTTTTACAACATATTTTCATGTATTATTTCTGACCTTTTTTAATCAAAGCAATATAAGCTTATGAAAATAACAGAATGTTTATTTCCAGATTTTTTTTTCTTTTTGTTTGTTTGCTTTTAGTTTGACTGAATACTTCGTGTGTGTTTGCAATGAAAAGGGGGGAAATGACATTTGATTTTTTAGGTTTTCCCAAGGGCTGTGATGCATGTGGATGTGAATCACCTCCCACTTACTTTGTTTAACACACCATATATTTTAATGATTATTTTCCCTGAAGAAATAGTGTTTGCACTGTGATTTTTGGTTTGAGAAGGAGGCTTTCTCCATCACAGGATGTTGAAGCAGATGAATCAGACACTGGATTTATCAGCTGGGTTTTCATTTGGGAGCCTCTGGTACACTCCCCTCTAATCTGCCTTGCCAGCACATACTCTTGGGAGAGTATTGGCTGCCATTTGCATCTGACATATTAAAGAGTGAGTACATGTCTCACTGCCCTGCCTGCTCACAGGGCATGGAGGAGCAGAACAGAAGCGACATGTTAGGGCTCCTCTTAGTAAAATATTTTCCAAACTGCACCTAGGAATGTTTGCAATAAGTAGAAAGCTTAAAAATGCACGCAAACACATGCAGAGTCCTAGCAAGGTGTGCTATGCGTGTCTTGAAGCAGAGTAGCTGACCTGTGTTTTACTGGAGCAGGAGCAAGAGCAGTTGTGGAGGCAGGATTGCTGCTCCAGTGCTCCAGCTGCATTTCATCTCAGTGTCTTTTAGAACTATTCATGGCAGGGACATGGAAAAAGTCTACCGCAAGGCAAGTGAGGAGGATACCTCATGGACAGTGATCAGCTTCTGCAACAAGATAGAAGATGTAGTGAAGAGAGAGAAGAACTGTGCAGTAGATTGGAGTGAGGTCTATAATATATTAGCTAAAAGATTGAAATTTTAGAACCATTAAGTTCCTGTGTTAGGCAAGACGTTTCCAGAGATGCAAAATATGGTTTGTCTCTGATTGCAAGAAAAACTGGGGCTTTGTAACAAGTAGAATGAGGACAGTATGTAGGAAAAATAAAAGAATTTTAAAGAAGAAATATTTATGCAATGAAAAATGCAGGGTATGTGATACTGATGAGCAGTTGATACTGTAGAAATGGAAGGAGGAAAGAAAAGTAAACTGAAGCTAGCTGGCTCATGCAGACTAGAGGCATAGAAAAAACACTGCAGTGAGAGAGATGTTGAAAAATAAGCCTAGAAAAGCCACTTGAGCTCTTGTGCATTTAGTTTCAGGTAACCAAGATGAGGCTGTGTTTATTCTTTACTATTATGGCCAACAGAGAATTTGTAAAGGATGATTATCTCTTTCAGTCACATGGGTGAGTATCATGCATCAGTGGTGATTGGATCCCAGACAAGATGATAGCCATTAAAACTAATAATGGAAAACAGCTGAGAAACTGAACCTTTTGCTACTTTGCATTTGGAAGTAGTCTCAGTTAGCAAGGGAAGAATGACAGGACTGAACATGATTTACCTGCAAGAGCTTTGGATACTTCAGCTGTTTGCCTTGGACTATATGAGGCAAATGAAAGTCACCTACCTCTGACAGTACACCTCTTGTGACACTGCCTTTTCCTTTCCCTAGAAATGAAAAAAAAAAAAAGGGGGGGATGGGGAGGGTAGGAGGAGGCTTCATCCTCGTTTCATGTCCAGCAAGGTAGGATGAAATGAAGAATAGCTATTGGCCTTTTGTGCTGAGCATTTTACTTTTATGGTCAGTATAAGAGTTTCTAAAAGCTGCATATGCTGGTTCTTGTTGGAAAAAGTCAGCCTTTTTACATACCTGGTACGAATTAAGAATTATTACTGCCTTTGTCAGCATTACTAAAAAAATCTATAATATTTTTGTGAAGGCTGGACAACAGCATAAATAAGGACTTGTAGTAGACGTTGACTCTTGCAAGATTGCAGTTTTTTTAAACATCCGGTTTTTACAGCTTGCTTTTGGCTTCTGCCCTTCAAGCTGAGCTGTATGGATGCATTTCTTTGTTCAAATTCTGCAGTGGGACTATGTGCAGACTCAAAGATCTCTGAAGATTGTGTGTCTTACATAAAGAGCTGTAGTTACTCACACAGCACTTCAAATCTGAGTTTCATTTCTGGCTTTCACAGTGCTGCAGAATTATTACACAGAGGGAAGGGTGTTGCTGACTAAAAGAGCAGTCACGTCACAAAACAGACTTCATGAGAATTATTCTTACGCAATAAAACTTGGAGCGGTGAGGTTCTGATTTGTTGCTTTGATAATGCAGTGGTGTTGCCTTTCATATACAGGTTGTAGGTGAAATCATAGCACCGACTGCATGTAATAGCAAGACAGCAGAGTTTACTGTATTACTCTTCCAATCAACCTAGTAGTCATTTTGCAGGCAATCTTACGCTAAGAGGGGTGACCTCAGCCGTGATCTTAAAAAGAGTATTATGGATTGAATGAAACTTGGAAATTAGATTGTCTTCTTTCTTCAAATTTCTCTTTTGGCAGCAGCAGTTGTTCAGCTCGTGCGGTTTGAGAGGATGAATGATCTTCTGTCTAAGACTGGCAATCCTCTTGCAGCATGTAGAATCAGAAATGAAATAAGAAACAACTTCTAAATTTGCTATATACCATATTCATTAGGATCTTCAGATAAGCCCAGGAGATCCGGGAAAAGCCCAGGAAATGGCCTCAAGCTGTGGCATGGGAGGTTTAGATTGGACATTAGGAAAAATTTCTTTATTGAAAGTGTTGTTAGGCATTGGAACAGACTGCCCAGGGAAGTGGTGGAGTCACCATCCCTGGAGGTATTCAAAAAGCATGTAGACAAGGCACTTGTTATGGGTTTGTGTGGCGTGGGGTTTTTTTGGTAGCGGGGGAGGGGGCTGCAGGGGTGGCTCCTGTGAGAAGTGGCTGGAATCTCCCCCGGCTCCAAGTCGGACCCGCCTCTGGCCCAGGCTGAGCCCATCAGTGA
>VYZV01042791.1:436154-470209 GCA_013401275.1 Pandion haliaetus
ACAACGATGTGTACATTCTTCTTTGTCAGAATTTTTAAACTAACTTTGCAGTTATTGAACTAAATGTGACCAGGGAAATGAAACTAATTATATATTGAAATATTTAGGGGCAATGTAGTTGAAATGAAACAGTCGATCATCATTGGAGAGCTTTTTAAATCGCTGTTATGTCCCTAGCACAGAAATGTTACTCCAGTTAATGTAGAGGTTGTTGGATGTTGCTGCATAGTGAAGGAACTGTTGCTCACTCTGCTTAAATTACCCCAAATGCAAATCTTTCTGCTACCAGTGTGATAGGTATTGCCTAGTTATCCAGCAGGAATGTCTGGCAATTAGTGCATGCTTGCTGATTATTTCCTGCATCCATGAGGGGTTTTCTTAATCAAAGTTGTTACAAATAAAGTAAATATCTGTGAGGCCAAACTGTCACTAAGGGAAGGATTTGAGGTATTTCATTAGGGTACTGTGGGGTCCATAGGTGCTTTAAAACATATTTGAATTGGCACTCGTGTGTTACAGTTTACCTTTTAAAAATAAACTAATATCGAAAGAACGTAACTTTGCAAAGGGCTTTCTGCTGGTTTATGTACATTAGTCATTGCCAGGCTTTTTTTTTTCCGTGGAATTTTTCCTTTGGCAGCAGTTTCTAACCTGTTTGAATAACATTGCTTTGTTCACACAGAAGAGTTTCTCCTGGATTAGAAAATGGGGCGGGGGGGAAATCCTTGTAGATTTACATATATTTGCTGTGTGTCTCATATGTCTGCCTAAACCACATTTTTATATCCTCCTCTGAGGTTAAATGAATGACTTTACTCTGATAGAACAGATGTTTTTTCCTTGGTCCAACTAAATTTTACCTGTACTAAAGTAGAAATTCTGCTTTTCTTCCCCCTCCCTTCCCTTCCCCCCCCTCAAAATTTTACCTCAGTCCCTACCACAGCTGCTAGCACTCCTGATGCTGTTGACAAATACTTGGAGACACCTGGGGATGAGAATGAACATGCCCATTTCCAGAAAGCCAAGGAGAGACTTGAAGCTAAGCATCGTGAAAGGATGTCTCAGGTAAGGGGAGATTTCTTTATTTCTAAATGTAGGAGGGAGTTTTGTCTGTCAAGTCATAAGATGCTTGGAGTCCTTCATTTTTTTTATTTAGCTGCCCTACCGATTTGCAATTTTGTAAATACTTCATTTACTGCCTTTCTGACTCTTATCTAAGAATTCACCTGGCTGTCACATACATTTGTGGTTGGGTTGCAGCTGCAATCATGAGTTGCTAGTTACTTGTGCTGGTAAAAAGGAAAAAAAAGTCTGTTAAAAATTTCTCTCATTTTTGTGGAAGAATGTTTGGTTTGTGAGATTGTTCTTATTTCTAAGTAAAGAACTTGTCTGCTGTATTAGTCATCCTTCCTTTGTAGCAGCTGAGGGAGGAGATTGCTTGTGATTAGCTTCATTCTCCATGTGTAGGCATACATGGCTGTGCCCTGGGGTAACATAAGCTTGCATATGTTCATCTAATGGTCTTGAGCCTCAAGGTAACATGCAATGCATCTAAAGCTAAAGAAAAGAGGAAAAAATAGTGCTTTTGAACTGGACCAAAATCCAACTGAATCAACCCTTTTGTTCCTTTAACCAAAAAGATTTGTGTAGCCTGAAACTAGACTGTTTTTAATCCTATTGAACACTAAGAGATGAGCTATCCACTCTCTTAGAAATAGGATTTATTTACTGGCAATGCCAGTAAAAAAATTGTCACAGTTCTGCTCTAATAACAAGAGAGAAAAAATATAAGAGGTTTAAAGGAAAGCCTGTGATGCATATTTCTTTAGGATGGAACAACCACAAAAATGAAAGTAGTGTAATTCAGATGCGTGTATCCATGTAGCTAATCTACTATAATTTTTCATTGTAACTTTGTTTCCGTGTTCATTTTCAGTGTTTCTCTGTATTACTGACACACTAACCTTTAGCACTGTGCTAAAATGTTTGAGTAGGCCTGAGATTAAGCTCTTAGAATAAGGCCCCATCTACTGGCACTGTAGCTATGCCTGGCACTCTTCTAATAAATAGAGCAGGGCACCTTACTCGAAGCAGTTACCCGATCGGTGCAAACCACATGCCATGAATATGCCACTTAATAGATAGGAAGAGATGTGCTCCTCATCTGCTTGGGAAGCATTGTAGCACAAACAAGCTGTCTCCCGCTTAAATACAGAAAATAGTCCCAATTTAATGCTTGTATAGTGTTACAATTTCCTTTCCTCTGGAAGATGAAACAACTTCATTAAAGCAACCAGTGGCTGAGGTGGCTGTGGTGTGAGCACTGCTGAGCGTGGATGTGGGCAGCGCCTGGCTCAGAGCTGCCCTGAAGCTGTGGGGTGAGTCGGGAGGGAGGTGAGCAATGGCTCGGAGGCACCTGCATGCTCTGTTCCCACCGAGGGAATGGTTCATCCCAGTCCTCATCATAACAAACTTCTGTGTGGCTACACTACTCAGTTTGGGAAGGACAGGCTGGGAATTGGGAGGATAAAAAATGTTGTACGCTCAGCTTGCCCGGCAGAGGAGAGAGATCCTGCCCCAGCCAGGCATGCAGAGGGTCAGTGGGTAATGCAGTCATCATCCTGTTATTACCTCCCCTTGAAATAGCCTTTTTTTTAAAAAACACTGTAGGAGCAGGTGTCCTGAAAGCAAAGGACAGTCAGCATGAAAGGCAGGTTTCCCTGGAACAGTCCTCAGATTCTCACCACAGTGTCAGGTTTGTCTCTAAAATCCAAATATGTAAAGGTTAAGCTGAGTAATTAAGGGCAGTATTTGGGTGAACTGTGTATTTGCTATTTTCTACAAAGCTGATGGTTTGTGGAAAAGAGCTAATCAAATGCACGGGCACCCAGAAAACATCATATAGAGAGACCACACAACGCTGGTGCTTGAGGCCAACAAAATTAACTGGGAAAAGCACTGAACCATAGCATCAGAAAACTTCTGAATAAATGCACTGCACGTTTTACCATGCACATTTGGGGCGACCTCATAAATGAAGGCTGTGGTTCAAGGGTTTGACTGAAGATTGTGCTGGTGCTGTGCATGCTCTGCCCTCGTTAGCACATTCCCAGCCATCCTTTCTGTCAGCGCTAATGAGGGTACAGCTGTGGGGTGAGGCAGGTCAGCTCCCTCATCTCACTGCAATGTCACTCTTCCAAAAAAAAGTAAAATAACCAACTCTGGCCAGTTCAGCAAGCTAAATCAGACCTGGGAAACAGCAGCACTATAGGTACATCAAGAGAGAAGGTTCTTTGATCTTTAATTTGCTTAAGCTGCTTATCAAATCTCAGCTTAAAGTATGTATGTCTTGAAGTACATGGAACCCCTGCAGAGCTTTGAAGAGTTAAGTTTTTAAAAACTAGTTTTCCCTTCTATGAGTAATGTTTTGTACAGCGTTGAGCTAGCCTCTCACAGTTAATGTTTCAAATGTTTAAAAATTACGAGATCTTGTGAAGTAGAAAAGCCAGCTTTTTTTACCATTCTTTGTTTCCTCATGTGAACTATGGTATGTCTGTCCCCCGTATCACTTGTTTCCTTTTCTAAAAAATTGCTTTTTACATTTGCTTTAAAATTGGGTATGTTGTTAATACGTATTTAACTAAAAATTAGTTTGAAGCTGTTACTTGTTATGTTAAAAACAATGCTGAATAAATTAACTCAGTAACCTTTTGATGTCAATGTTTTTCTCAAAAATAAAAAAAAAGTTAGCAAGTGAGAGTCACTAGCTGAGGCTTCCAACTGCACTGAAATTTTTTTTTTTTTTTCCTTCTCAAAGTCCAGCTCTTTCAAAGGTGAGACATGGGGCCTTTTTTTTGTCTATTAAAAAGAGGAAATGATCAGTGGTTTTAGGAAAATGATAGTCATTCTTTAATCTTGATAAACGTCATAGCCTGAAATAAATTGGTTTGTTCACAAAGTATAGATACTTCTTTTACTTAATAAAGCAGCTAGTTTTAAAACAGTATTTGATTTGATGCATACTTTACTTTGCAACAGCCAATTAACTCATAAAAAAAATTCAGATGCTTTCTGATTCACATATAAAATGTAATCATCTAAGGAATAGGGAAGTTTATAATTAAAAACATTAAATTCTAATTAATTTTTTTAATCAAAACGTTGCCAGGGCAAATGCAGATATTCTGTATATCCTTTCTGAGTTTTCCCTGTGTTTACTATGAAATTCTGACAACTCGTTTCTTTTTCTCTTGCATAGAGGTATTCACGCAGGCAGAGACCCAGCTTCTGTTGGTGGATTTGTGTTGGTTCATAGTTCACAGCTCCTAAAATACTCTCTTACTAGGGGAGTCTGTGCTCTTTAGTACGATGACCTGATGCACCTCTGGTTTAGACTGTTCTAATCCTTTCTGCTCTTAAGTGTCTGTTCCTTTACACTGCAGGCCATGAAAGTTTTTCTGCCTTTACTATCTTGCACGGCACCTGGAGCAACAAGACTTATAAACTTTCCTAGGCAGCACTGTAAAGAGAATAACATTAGCATAGAATTTTAAACTTTTCCCAAGAATTATTAATGCAGCTCCAAATAACAGCAAAGCTACATTCCCATGCAAACAGGATAGCTATTCAGCAATGCATGTGTAACCTTTAATTGTTTGCTATTCTCTGACATATAGCAGGGGGAGAATATGCTAACTGAGTGCAGGATGCTGTGGTTCTTATTTCCTGGTTTCGTACAATTCCCCTTTTCCTCTTTCTCTTTCCAGTTTGTTAACTCCTTTATAGCTCACTCACAGAGCTGCTGCTAAATAGCCTGGTGGAACCAGATACTGAACCTTACCCAAGGGAGCAGTATATTTATACATTTCTCTCCTCAAATATCTTGTGACATCCTCATGTCTCAAATTTACTCTTCCTCTGGCTGTTTAAAGTATTTTAGGAATCATAGCATGTACAGTACTCATGATAGGAACTTAATGATACCTTGTCTCCTAGAATAGTCTTGCTTCTTGGAAGTTCATTTCCAAAGCAAGCATGTGAAAATACTGCAGTCCTCCACCAGCCTGAACAGGGCTGGTGTTATGTTCAACATTTTTTTTGATCCTTGCAGGCCACTAGTTCCAACATCCTGGAGAGGTCTTCAGCTGATTTTTAGTGTCAGTGGTACCATAAATGGTTTGGATTGGAAGGGACCTTAAAGATCATCTAGTTCCAAGCCCCCTGCTGTAGGCAGGGACACTTTCCACTAGATCAGGTTGCTCAAAGCCCCATTCAACCTGGCCTTGAACACTTCCAGGGATGGGGCATCCACAACCTCTCTGGGCAACCTGTTCCAGTGCCTCACCACCCTCACAGTGAAGAGCTTCTTCCTTACCTCTAATCCAAATCTACCCTCTTTCAGTTTAAAGCCATTTCCCCTTGTCCTATCACTACATGCCCTTGTAGAAAGTCCCCCTTCAGCTTTCTTGCAGGCGCCCTTTAGGTACTGGAAGGTTGCTGTAAGGTCTCCCCAGAGCCTTCTCTTCTCCAGGCTGAACAACCCCAACTTTCTCAGGGTGTCTTCATAGGAGATGTGCTCCAGCCCTCTGATCATCTTTGTGGCCTTCCTCTGGACCATCTTGAGCAGGTCCATGTCCTTCTTATGGTGGGGGCCCCAGAGCTGGATGCAGGACTCTGGGTCGGGTCTCATGAGAGCCAGGCAGAGGGGGAGAATCACCTCCCTTGACCTGCTGGTCACACTTCTTTTGATGCAGCCCAGGATATTGTTGGCTTTCTGGGCTATGAGTGCACATTGCTGGCTCATACTAAATTTTTCATCCAGTAATGCCCCCAAGTCTTTCTCCTCAGGGCTGTTCTTAATCTACTCACTGCCCAGCCTGTACTGATGTTTGGGATTGCCCTGTCCTGGGTGCAGGAGCTTACGCTTGGCTCTTTTGAACTTCATGAGGTTCACACAGGCCCACCTCTCAAGCCTGTCAAGGTCCCTCTGGATGGCATCCCTTCCTTCTAGAGTATCAACCACACTACTCAGCTTGGTGTCATCCACAAATTTGCTGAGGATGCACTCAATCCCACTGTCCATGTCCTCGACAAAGACGTTAAATAATACTTGTCCCTATATTGCCTAGATCCCACCATCTCTATTATTGTTTGTGTGAGGGGTCTTTTCTTCCTTAAAACTGTCTGTCAGGTGAGTAAGAGTACACCCCCCAGTCACAGTCAGGGCTCCTTGGAGCAGTTTAATGATGTTATTACCAGAAAAAAGGTCGAGACTTAAGTGTGGAGCAAAAGCCCTTGACAAAGGTAGGCATCTTATTGGCATGACTTTGACTTTCTAACTAGGCAAACCTTTAGGCAAGCACTTCTGCTGGTCTGATTGCTGTAACCCAAATGTCTGTCATAAATTCTTTTGCAGCTATGCTTCTGTAAAAAATGAGAGTAAATACTGCTGTTTTCACTATAATGGGATTTTTGTACTTAGCATCTCTCTTAATAATGAATGACACTTTCTGTACTTCCTGTTTCCCTCTTGCTGTCCCCTACAGCCCAATTTCAAAAGGAGTCTGCCAGGCACTAAGTCCTGAGTTCTGAAGAGGTTTGACTTTGAAATGGCTTGCTTCTTAAATCTCAACCAGAAGTTGTCATTTTCCCTGCACAAAGCTGCCAAGCCTTGAAGAGCCATAAATCTGTATGGCTTTGATAGGTCTGGGCTGTCAGAGAAGAATAGGTTTGTAAGTGCATAGAGGCCAAGTTCAGCCTTTTTCTGCACATGCATATCTGGGCAAATTTTTTTTCCCCTCTTGCTCTTTGGTTTCCTACAGAGTGCTACAGCATATTTCTTAGTCACTCATAATTCTCTAAAGTGATGACCTTCAGTGAGAACAGAAGTTTTCTCTGGGTGGTAGCATGACTTCCCATAGATAGCTGTGGGGCAGCTGTATCTTCAGTTATTTAGCATACACACAGAGACGCTTTCAACCATTGAAGTCTTCTCAGTTGCAAAAATCGGCACTCAAAGCACAGCTTCTACAATCTTTACATTGAGTATTGTTTGTGCAAACAGCCATGTCATTCTGTTTTTTTCACAAGCCGTTCACTCTCGTTGTACCAAAGCTGAACTCTGAAACCTGTAATTTATATTCCTTCCAACTAGCTGTGTAGGCTGTCAGTTTATCATCCTGCCTTCAATGCCTTTAAAGGTTTAGAGAAATAAAACAGGCAGAGAGACCTGGTCTAGCCAAAGGTCTCCTTATCACATTACCCACAATACTTGTTTTCATCATATGGATTAGCAGAGGGTTAGTTTGGGGGATAAAGATGGCAAGGAGCTGTTGTCCAGAAAACCCATCAACTGCTCATTCAGAATGAAAAAGATTATTAAGCAGGTGTCAGAGATGTGATTTAAAGACATAAAAGGAGAGAAGGGAGAAGAAAATCATAAAGTTGCTAACTTAGGCCAATGCTCAAGCTTGAGCACGTCATCATAGTTTATGACTTGAATTAACGCCATAGTTTCTGGGTCTTCTGTAATTTTCACATCCTGCACCAGTGACACTTCAGGTCTCTAGGAAAGTGCTGCTTGTATACATGAATTAAGTTTTCTTGACCACCACGACCATATGGCCTAAGTGTACAATTAAAAGATGAATACCTAATGTACACTTAATACACAGCAGCACTCTGAGCATTAATAAGTTTTTTCCAGAACACATCACGGTGCTCTAAATTGTGGTGTTGGTTCATGTCCTCTAATTCTGCTGTATCAGAGAAGCAGTAAAGTCTCCTGATGCCAAAGTACTGGGAAAGTAACTGGTTGTGGGGCAACCTGTAACTTCAGCGCGCTGCACATCATGTTCTCTGTTGTCAGCTGCTTACTACAACCCCTTGCAAATGAATTTTCATGTCTCCTTGTAAATTTTGGTCTCCTACCTCCCTACAGCTTGGCTGCAATTTGCACATCAATGCTTATTTGTCTGATGAGAAGATAATTTAAATTGAAGAGGTGCTTTTAGGCTGCCAGTTTATGTAGGTTGTAGTACAATTCTTGGGACTTAAGTTTCAGCTTACAGTTCACAGTAAAATAGCGGAATGAAGTTAAGACTGATTTCTAAGTACTTGACTTCAGGTTTTTGTGCTTATGACTGCTGTCTAACCATGTCCCTGCTGAAGCCCAGAAGCACACAAAACAATTTCCCACTTTAAAGTTTTCACCATCATGTTAGCTTCCCAAAGTACATGTCTCCACTTTCTTGCACTATTATTGAGGCTGGAATCTCTTACAGATAAACAATTTCACTTGTTTATCTTTGGGTCAAAAGGAAGATGAAAACTTGACAACAAAATCCCATACATTGAGTCAGTCTTGAATACAGGTGTCTACATGCTGGTTAATTGTTGTGGTCTACTACCCTATATAGGACTGAGAGGAGATTACATTTCAAGGACTCGGACTTGTAAAAGTCTCCTTTGAACCCAGGTTTGGTGGTTTGGGTTTTTTTTAAAGGCACAGGCTCAACCAGATACCTGGAGGCACCACTACTGCTCTCCACTCTGTCCATCAAGAAGCCTGATTAGCAATGTCCAGCATGTGGGAAAACTGGGGAGCCTGAGACAGGAGCTGAGTGGTGGAGGCTCAACTTACAGACATGAGACACAGCAGGTTTAGTTTGTCCTGCTTTTGGTAGTGGTCTTGGTAAAATTTCAGTCATGCATGCAGAGCTTTTCTAAAATCCCCTTTAGAAAGGGTATGTTTGACTATTTCTATTAAATGGTATGAAAATATGTTTTTTGGTGAGAAAGGAAGGAAAGGAAATGCACATTTTGAGTAATTGCTTCTAGGTTTCTTCTGTCTTAGTCCGCCATTGTGCTAATCCTGCAAATAAACAAGTCATTTGTTTGTGTGCACTGCATTCAGTGAGAGCAATTGTTCCTGCATAAAATGTGTTATCTGAGCAGATTCCTATCTAGGTGTGAAATGAGTAAAAGTCCCTAAGTAAGCCCACAAGAACATTTCAGATGTAATGGGCAGCAAGTTAAGAGTAACTCATTCCCTGACTATTGAAATACTGCCCTGTGTTACAGGAGGAGGTGGCCTCCCACATTGCTGAAACAAATGGTACTGAAAGTTCTCATACATCATTCTTCTGTCAGTGTTGCACTTGAGATATAAATATATTCAGTTTTTGAAGTGTTGGACACCTATTTCTGGACAGACTAGCACAAATTGCATGTAATTCTTGATCTGTCCTACTCAAAGGCCAGCAATGTAGTCCAAATAAATCTAAAAATTTTTGTGGTACCAAAAAAAGTGTCACTTAGAATGAATTGAAATTTTCTCATTTTGACCAAGGAGGTACAATAGATGGAAGCTGTTTCCTTTCAGTCTGAGATGAAAAGGGGTTGGTGTGTTCACCCATAGATACCTCCACTTCCCTTGCTTGGGGGCTGGTTACAGCTGTGTTGCTTCGCAGCGGAGTTGTGAGAGCTTGGCACAATGTTCAGACACAGAAGTACTTACCGTTTTTGTTCAATGTAATAACAGGATCCTACCTTTGTTAAATGTTGTAACCACTTTTTTAATAGAGATAAAAGGAGGAGAGGAATATAAAAAGATGACTGTCAGAGCTGCAGTGCTTGGCTGTCATTAAGCCCTGAGACCAGAGGAAAATACAAAAGTCACACTCCTTGTTTTGTTCGTTAGGTCATGAGAGAGTGGGAAGAGGCAGAACGCCAAGCAAAGAACTTGCCGAAAGCCGACAAGAAAGCTGTTATCCAGGTAAAGGAAAACAGAACCACAACCTTACCAGCTGGGGTCGCAGTTAAAATACAAGGGGTGCTGGGTGTTATATAATTTTAAAACCTACTTCTATAGGGATTTCATATTATTATCTGCTCTTGCTGTTGCTATTTTTGTTTCCAGCTGTTAGTGGCTGCTGGGTATCTTTGTACTTTGTAGCCAGTCCCTGGAACAGCTGTGCAGGACATTGCTTGTGACTGCATGGAGGGGCAGAATTTCACTTGAGTTTAGATTTGTCTTCAGTGAGAACTGAAAACTCAGTTCCCACAGGCCCCTTCCAAAATTTAGGCTGTGATAAACTAATGTCGTGTCCCAAAGTTGGAGTGACTCAGGTTCATGGATTTCCTTTGTCAGAATTAAGGTGAAACGACACCAGGGGAGTTCAAACAACAATCAACATTTATTCAACCTAGCTAACCTTGCCCAAGTACAAGTGAATTTATCAATATGAGCCTTGCATCATGTCATTAAGCTGCTGTTTGAAAAGAGAAGAGAGGTGTGGAAAAAGGAACATGAAACTGTGTCAGAAGGNGGTGTAGGGACTTGTGGAAAAGAGAGAGGAAAAAGGGCGAGAAAGAAAGAAAGACAGAAAGAAAAGGAAAAGAGAGAAGAAAAGGTTTTCATCAGTCCTGGGTCCAGCGTTGGTCCAGCCAGCGTAGAGATCCAGTTCTGGAGGGTGCGCGCCGAGCACTCATTCATCCTTCTTTTATAGTGTGTTAGTTGGTGGTCTCGACATGCATAGTTCACGTTCCTGGGCTTCTCTGGAATCGGTCAGTGAGCTTGGGGTGGGGGGGTTCATTGGAAAGTTGCCTCTCTTTCCTTGCTGGCATGACCGCTCAAGACAGAAGCACAGTCCCATCCTCTGCAGAGCCCTCTCTTCCGGGCGCATACATTGTGCTCCTTCTCATGGTCACTTAAGATAAGGAATTGCAGTCTTGGAGAAGTGCGGTCCCACCCTCCGTGGGGCCCTCTCCTCCGGCCACATTGTCCAGTTCACACAACTCAGCGTTTTTACAGAGGCATCTTTTCCACCAAAGTTCTTTAATGAATGTTTGAGACATTGGCTATAATTTGTCAGGCTGCCACAACTAATATAAGCTGCAGGACCTAAGCTAAAAGCAGAGATGGAAAATGTGGTTTAAGGAAGGAGTCACCATCAGTTTTATCTGAAAGAAATTCTCAGCCAAAAATTATTTTATCCTAAATTATACTGTAATTCAAAAATTCTGACAAGCCAGACACTCCTTGAATCCCATTGTGGCTATCAGGTATTAGTACTGCTAGAATTATTTCAATGCAAAACTCTAAAAAGGTAACATACAGAACCAGATTGCTTTGCATGTTAGATCCCACAGCCTTGCTCTCTGTGCATTTTACCCAGTCAATCTTTTCCTTTATTGGAATAAGTTTGGGCTCAATTTTTCTTCCTGGTGGCCAGTTTATAAGAAATTATAGTGGCTCTGTTCAGGTTGGAATTCTTTTTCCCCCCCCCATGTAGATTTGCTCGTGAAGTCATGCTGATGACTCATGATGGCAGGGGCCATATGCTGCCAAACTCCATCCTCCTCTAGGCACAATTCTCTAGCACTGAACCACTGTCTCAGTGGGCAAATGAAGGATTCACTGGTGGTTGTGCTGAACATGTCAGGAATATTTTATTAGATTAATAAAATACGGCCAGGTGTTCAGGAATACAGGGCATCAGCAGTTCCCACTGAAATCAGTAAAAGTTGCGTTCAGTGCAGAGTTCCTGGGAGCCAAGCTGGACGGACATGGGGAAGGATTTTGGTGATTTGCAGATGGAGGTATTCACATCTGCTGGTCTCTGCTGATGTCTTCACTGTTCCTGTTGTGATGGATGTTTTTCTCAGCATTTCCAGGAGAAAGTGGAATCACTGGAACAAGAAGCAGCAAATGAAAGACAACAGCTGGTGGAGACTCATATGGCACGAGTGGAAGCCATGCTGAATGACCGTCGCCGCATTGCTCTGGAAAACTATATCACAGCCTTGCAGACTGTCCCGCCCAGGGTAAGTGCAATGTCACAAACTCTGTAAACTGTGCCAAAATCACTGTAGTTGTCCTGGGGAAAAAGAAGGTGTGTCCAGGTACAGTCCACCTATGGAGCAGTGAGTGTGTGTTCCCCATTCAAGAGCTACTACAGCAGTCAGCTAGTTTGAAAGTTGTTGCTTGAAAGTTTAGACTTCGTACATAAATGTAGGCACAAGCACACACACCCCGTATACACCTATAGATAGATACATACATATGTAAAGATACTTAAGCAAATAATGTGGAATTGATTTGGTTGTCAGAAATAGTAGCCATTCACAGATCCTGCAGAAGGATTATGAAGTATCCCTCCAAGTGATGCACAGTAGGATACTTCATCTTGTCAAGGTGGAGCTTAAGGATGAGGGTGGTTGTGATTTTCTTTTTTATTTGTTGAACTATTGAAATGTTTGGTGAAAAATCTTGTGAGGATTGTTGGATGGCGTGAAGATAGCACACTAACAATTCAAAGTTGTCTGTGCCGGACGTGATGACTATTGGTGAGTGTAAACACTTAAGTTCAGAATGTGGATTGAATGGAATTTTTAATGACTCCATATCTGTGATGTTTGTATTCAATACCAAAATAACTGGTCTGTGACCTCCAGAAGAAGACAATCTGCACGAACACCGTGGGAAAACAGTCAAATGTTTTATATACCTCTCACCTCTTGAACGCTTTCTAGATGGAAAAAACATTTTTTTACTAAAAGACTTTTGGATCAGCAGTGTAAGATGTAGGCATTAGATCCTGAATTTGCCCTCACAGGGTATTACATCAATACAGCTAACCTGTTAAAATTACATGTTTTATGTGAATTTCCTTCTGCAGAGAAACATGTATATTCAGTAAGCATGGAAAAGTGATCATTGCCTTAGTTCTTTATCATCATCAAACTTTTTTCTCCACCCCATGGTGTGAAACTCCTGTTTTTAGTGTGTGTGTCAAATAAAAGAAAAATCTTTTACTTAGGTAAAAGCGTCATGGGGAAACTTCGGAGTAGTTGTATGAAGAGTTAATCTGTATTTTACAACATACTAATTTGTGGAAAATGAAGCTAGACTGTATTAAATTGGTAAAGGTTGTTGTATGGTCTGTGAGATGCATATTGTAAGCTCTGACTGTTGTAAGGGTAGTGAATGGCTTCAACTCATTAGCAGACAGATTAGCGAGTTACAGGCAGGGTTGCAGCTTCCTTTAGGAAACTGGAATCTGCGGCTCAGAACTTAGAGTGAGATGAGGCGAGTGCATGGACTGGCTGCAGGTCGTGTTTGCTGTCTTGCGGTGTGGTTTTGGGTAGTTCACCTAAGATATGATTTCACATTTGGCTTTAGCCAATCAGCTGTTGCTGTAACATTGAGCCTTGTGCAAATGTGTAATCCTGTCTGAAAAGTATCCCAGAAAAATAATTTGATTTCAAGTTGTGTGGGGGTTAGGCTGACAGCTTGGTTCTGCAGGTATCTAAGGTTGTGGAAGGTGAAGATGGGCACCACACATAACAGCAGAAAGATCTCTAGAGCTGCCAAAATGTGCAACTTCGTTACTAGCACAAGGGAACTCCACCTTTCATGTTTGTGGAACGCAGATGACATCTCCGCTGCAAAAAAAAAAGTGAACTTTGGCTGCAGAACACGAAGGGGCAAAAATGTTAACACTGACTTTGGGAACAGAAAAACCCGCATTTTATGCTTGGGTTGCTTGTAGTCGGCTCTCAGGACATTTAAATTAATGATACATTTACTGCATCAGTGGGAGAGCATCAGGCCTGAAAGGCTATGTCAAAGAACACTGATACGCGACTCCAGTAGAAGAAAGTTATGAAGGTACTGGTAAAAGACTAAGGTGCATCATATATTGTGTCCCTACAAAAGCTAATCATTCTGAAAGGAGCAGGCAGCAAGCATGGAGGTAACATTAGCTGAAGGTGCTACCAAATGGGGACTCATCTCAAAACTAATGGGGGTGAACAGTTTAAAGAATAATGTATTTAAACAGTTCCTTTGCGAGTCTTGGTGGTGGTACTGTCTTTGCATCAGCATTTGTTTTGGTTGTGTGCTCTGAAGTTACTGACAGTTCAGGCACGTGCCTCTAGTCAGATGTGTTGTCTGGTTTTATTGTGGGGCAGAGGGTGAAACCTGAGGAGTGATTGATGATAGCTGAATGGCCTAATGAATTCATCCAGTCCACTAACTGCTTTGCAGGATATGGAGCCAGAAATCTGAATACACTGTGAATCCAAACTTTGGCAGCCTAGTCAGAGAGAAAATGGGATTAATGGAAAATTCAACTCTGATACCCTAGCAATATCTCTCTCTGGTGGTTCCCTAGTAAACTTCCCTAGTACATTTGATGCAGTTGTGTTATCTTTGGGAGAGTAAGTCATGACCTTTTCGGTGACTTGTTAAGTAATCTTACAAAAGGGAGGTTTTTCTGGAGTTCTCAAAAAATATTTTTTAAGAACCACAGCCTGCTTTGAATTACATGGTTTGCTATTAGTACATTTACTTCAAAAGCAGATTCTGAATATTTAAAGTGATGGAGTCTCTTTCTCTGAAGCTGTAAGGACAGTACTTTGGTTTAAATTGAAAAATAAGTTAGGCTTTTTTATTGAAGTGGATGTCTTCTGCACACAGCTAGGAGGGTGTATAGATACATATATAGATATGTGTGTATGCAAAAAGTATTTTCCATGTGCTGTTTAATCACTTGGACATATTGCCTTGTACTTGAATTTGAACATTTCCCAAGATTTTTTAGACTTCTGGCAGACCACTTGAAGCAGCAGGATTTCATTTTACTCTTGGATGTCTAGAAATCCATGACCAGCCTTTGCCTGCAGATCAGGTATCACAGGAGAGCAGTGAGTCTGACACCCCTGGTGTCATCAGACTGAGCATGGATGTGATTCATGGTTCTCCATGAGTGACGAAGTCCTTATCCACTGGGAATTCCTGTTTTCTGCATGTATACAGATTATGTGGTGCTAGTGTTCAAGGGGTAGGCTCTTCAGGGGAGCTGAAGAGAAACTTCCTCTGGCTCAGAAAGTCCCTGGCTATGGGCAGAGGGAAGCTGGAAGGCTGTGTGGGGTGTCATCATTTAGTTGCTCCTTTGGAGGAGGCTTTCCTTGTAGGATAGCAAGATATGGGACTAGGGGAGCCTTTGGTCTGGGCCAGTAGGGTAGTCATTACATTCTTGTACACGCCTAGAAAATCAACTGTTTTCAGTGCCGTTCTACCTAAAACTGCAGAAGTCTGGGAATTCTTTGCAAATAGCTTCTGCACCAGACCAAAAACTTTAACTGCAGGGTGTTTTCAGGTGTTACGCAGATGATTGCCCAATGCCAGTGTCAGAGGTGTGCTTCAGAGCACCACTCTGGGCAGCAAGGGAGGCAAGGAGCATACAGAGATGAAATTGCATAGCTTCAAGGTCTACTAGAAAATAAATTTGAGCAAAACCAAATATTTGTACTGTTGTTCTTAGAAGCACTGTCATGCAGGCTGCCCAGAAACTTAAAATTTGATCCTCATTCCTGATGCAGCTTAACTCTGCTGCTCTACTTTGTTGCCTTTGAAAATGGGGTGCAGCTGTTCAGTATCCACTGTCAAAATACTGTATTGTTTCATCCTGCTTCATGGTCTTACTACAGAAAAGGAGGATTAGTGGCAGCTGGAACCAATATGCCTCTAGTTTTTAAGAGTTGGAAATATTCCCCTTCATTTTGCCAGCTAAATGGTGGAATTCAAATCCATCATTCTCTGTGAGCAGATTGATTCTGTAATTTGCTTGTATTCCCTCTTTCACGTGCATGTCAAATTTTGCTGCATTTATGTCTCCCTGTTTAATCTTTGTTGGTAAGAGAGGCACATCTCTGTGGGAAGCTGGTGGCAGGGTGCAAAGAGAAGCAGGAAAGAAATCCAGCTCCTAGTGGTGAAATAAAGGGGTTTTGGAGCAAGGAAACATACAGGAAAACTTTGAAAGGTAATTAATTAACCTCCTTACTTTGCACATGGTTTAAAGTAAACATGTAATCATTAAAGTCAGCTTAAAATGCTTCTTTCTAATTTGGCACTATTTTACTGAAATGTAAATTACTGCTGAACAGAGCAGGATCATTCAGATCAATGGTAGCCATGTACATTAATCCATTTGAATGGGTTTTGCCATGCTTTTTTTCTTATTGTCTTCAGAATTCGCTCTGGTACCCATTGTGCTATGAGAGCAGTATCTGTTTATAGAGAAAGAGCACAGTGCAGGCTGAAACTAGTCAAGTTTGGCTATTTGGACATGGAAGAGGGATCTGCAGAGGAGCCCTTACTCAGCGCCTCTGCGTTCAGGATGCTCGAAGCCTTTCCTGAGTCCAACAAGGTTGCTGTGGAAATACACAGTTGGAGGCAGGCCAAAGTGTTGCTGCTGATCTAGTGATAAAAATCCTTCTGTGCAGTAGGAAAGGGCGGTCCAGCTCTAATACTCCACTGTTTACCTCTGCTCCTCCAAACACATAAACTTACAGCTGTGGAATTTCTCACATACACTTAATTTTATAGGATTTTGTGAAATAGTGTGGATTTCAGCTCTGCTTTTACACCAAGTTAGGCTTCAAAAAATGTGGTCACCTAACTCCATTTTCCAGCAGCTTCTGAGACTTTTATGTGAACAGAACCAGACTGTCTTGTTTTTTCCCCCAGTCTGTGGGCTTGACCATATGGTATAGTCATACACCTAGGCTTGCCGGTAGGTTTTTTTGTACAAGCAAACTAAAGACAGAAGAAGCAATTCCAGATGAATATTAAGTTCTGGAAAACCCTCGCAGGTTCATTATATCTAAAATGCAAAGTTTTAAAAGAGTGAGCAGCAACAAAATTTGTCTTAATTTGTCAAAGTTGAGTAAGTTCAAATCCTGAAAGCAAATAATGAGATTTAATTAAATACTGTTTCCATTTTATTCTGCCCCGGGAAAAGTCCTTGGGAGGGTAGGAAAAGGGAAGTTTTGAGTACCATTGTAGCCTTGTATTTCTGATGTGTAAGGTAATATGTTTTATAAATTAGCAGAAATTAGGAGAAGGCATCTTTAACTCCACATGAAAGGTAGCTGGATGGGGCTTTAGTTGTCTCACCCATGAGTAAAAGTCTTGTATTTAATCCCAGGCAGCCTTTCTTGAGAATGTTCCTAAAATGAACTACTACTCCTGTGTCAAACATGACCCACAAGTTAATAACATAGCAGGTAAAATATATACCTAATAAGGTATACAAGGTATTCCTAATAAGTGAATGAAAAGAAGCAATTGTTGCACATTTCAAGAGTAGTAATCAGAAAGGACTGGTGATTGATTTTTCTCTAAAGGCAAGATTAGATAGCACAATACAGCATTGTGAAACTTCCCCCTCTCATTTAGGGAGAAATTTGATCAAAATGACAAGCCATCTCAGAATTTCCCATGGAAGTTCCATGGCACAGAGCTGGGAAGTTGTATTTTAAATACACAGAAGTACTTTAATATGATTTTTTATTGTTTCTCTGTAGTAAGTATTTTGTATTTCTGTGAGGAAAGTGTAAGTTATATTTGTAGCAATCCAAACTACCTTTGATATTTCCATTTTCCAAGCTCAATGAAATTGCACTGTCTCATCATTCCCTTAAAATCTGAAATAGTAGACTACATTCAATGTAGAGTTCATGGTGGGACATCTGCATGCATATATGTTTATATTTATATTTATGTGTATATATCTATTACTTGCCAGAAACTGATTTTGGGGCATTTTACATCTCATATGTGATTCCTTTATGGGGGTGACTTTATCTTGATGCTGATGCCACCTGAAATAAAGGCACTGGATTACAGAGTCAGTGGGGCTGGAAATCACCACCAGGTAGCCAAGAAGCCATCAGTGTTTTTTGCTTCGTTTGGGCTTGTGCTTTGTACCAGTTCTGCTGGAAACTTGTTACCCAGCTGTCAGGACTGCCTGGTTAAGCTTTCAAATCAGGGAGTTGCAGTACAGGTCCTTAGCTCTGCCCTGGTGCATATATATATATTCACAGAAAGAATTGTCTTCCAAATAAGAGACAAGGCATATTCTCTACAGTTTTAGGTAGAAAATGAGCTTTTTAATGGTGCATTGTCAGCCTAGGTAGTCTATATAGACTGCACACATAGTCTATGAACCTGTCTAGTTTGTACCAAATGTATTGAATGCATGCAAGTCCCAACATACGAAAACTATATAAAATAATACTTTGACAACATTCTCCAGCATAAACAGGATTTTAAACTAACAACTAAAATACCCGCAGATGTGAGTATGTCTGTTGGCCTCTCACGATAGCTTGTAAAAGGGCTACGACAGATCTGTGCTTAGTTTTAGATAAAAAGCAGGTGTTTGCAGAGAAGTGGGAGCTTTGGAATGACTTTTATGGGAGCAAACGGCGTGACTGTGTGCTTGAAATAGTCGGAAGCAGCATGTAACGGTCACATTCATACTGCTTCACCCTGCATTGCCTGCTGNNNNTTTTTTTTCTGCATTTGCCTGAATAGTGAGTGTGTGCCCTAAGACTGGATTTAAGGTTTTTGCCAGCCAGTCCATGGTTTTGGAGTACTCAGTAGCCAATATTATTCCTAAGTAAACAGCATTGTTAATGAAATAATAGGCATTATGAATTTGGTGCTGGATCCTGTTGCTTAAGAAGTCACTGGCCATTCTTGTCACTGGATAAATCACAGTCGCCAGCAGCGTCAGCCAGGGTAACTAAAAACATGGGGGTAACAGAAGTCATGTTAGCGGTATCATGGTTGCTTTTAGAGGAAGACCAAAAAAGCCCAAGCCAGCAAAACAAGTACAGACAACTGCAGATAGTGGAATTATTTCGTGAAGCTTAGGTAGCCCCTGGTGGCTGATACAAGTTAGATACTCTGAGATGTTTTTTATTAAGGTGACTATAGACGTGAGCAGACTGAGTTTTCCCATGCAGAACATGCAGCAGCATTTCAAGTGCTAAACCCAGAATTTTTTAGTGAAGTTTGGTGGTTGGTACATTATTTATGAAGAGCAAGAGGTGCCAAGCTGGCCTTGGGATATGTCAGCCATTTGTTCTTCTGCCACAGACAGTGTTACAGCTGAGGCCTCAGGAACTTAATTTAGCTGATAATAGTACCACTTTCATTTATAATTTGAAGGTTCCTGCCTAGGGTAGAAGTAATAGACGGCTGTGGATATAATAGCTTCAGACACAGGGTCTGGCTGCATCCCCTCAGCCTGTGGAGCCTTCCTTCACCTCTGTGCTTGATTGTTGGTTGTGGCCCCTCTGCTCTACCATCTCAACAGTTCATATCACTGCTTGGTGTACTAGATTTTGGGGCAAATCCTGCTGAAAGTATCTCTGTAAAAAGTGCCTGCGTGGGTGGGATTTTTAAGCAGAACCAGTTCACTCAATAATGACATTTAAAAGAAAATGTCTATGAAATACAATACAGAGGTGGGACTTTTGTTAAAACTCTGCAAGCAGTAGGCCTACAGTTTTAGGCATTGAGGAGAAAATTATCTATTCATTTATTTATTACTATCTAAGTTACATTCTACTGTAGAACTTGGTCCTTTCTTATGGTAACTGCCACACTCAGGTATGCAAAGCCCAGTGGAGAGCTGTCATTGCCTGTCACCAGCTCTGGCAGTTTCGCCTTCAGCCATGGCCCTGAAGCCATGCGGCAGTAACATTGCAAAGTTGTTAGGAAGGTTGGAGGTCTGACCTGATCCAGTGTGACTGGGACTTCCAGCATGAAAGCAGAGCTGTTTTAGCATGCATCAAATGCTCAGGGGATACTGCAACCTTTTGGGTTCTTTTGATCAGTGTGGAAATGACACACCATACTAACCTTAACGATTGAGGCAGGGCATGTTTCCTGAAGGTCACAATAAAGAACATTTGTGCAATAAGAAGTCTATATGCTAAGACTTCTAATCCATTTCAGCTTCCACTTCAGGGGAGCCTGGGTACATATATCTCAGGTCTCAACATTACATTCAGGGAATCCTGTCATTTCTATAGGTGCCTGCACCCACTCTAGGAACTTGTGTGTACTGTGGTGACTTGCTGACCGGGAAAGCCTTGTGCATCTGTGCGAGGTGCCTGAATGCTTCACAAGGACTTCTTAGCTTTGAATCACTTGTTAGAGTAATGTCACAAGCTTTTAGGCAATATGAGATCACTAGATCAATAGTTTCCATGAGGGTTAATATGTGTGTATGGATAGTTTTAAAAACAAAACACTGAAACTCCCTAGGCCTGTATACCTACATACAGCAAGTTTCTAGCATTTTTTTTTTTCTTGAGAAAAAGCAAAGTCTCTGCCTCTGTAAGAAAACACCTTGCATTTAATATTCTTTTTGCATTGTCCTAAACTTGAAACTCACGTACCCCTGCCTCTAGGGTCAAGGTGGATTTTCAATCCCACTTCCTCATGTCCTCTCTGTGCTCCCATGGGCAAAATCACAGAGTACCCCGTGATGTGTACCCTCTGTATCCTCTCCCTTGAGCAGAAGAACAGTTACTCTTAATAGCTGTGATACTGGTTAGTACAGGTGGGGGCCAGAATTATGGTTTTCTGCTGCCATCACAGGGAGACTCTTGTCCAGACATGCTCGAGGCATGTGTATCCATTTGTCCTTTATAGTGATAAGTTTGGGGTATTTGTCAATGTTAGAAAAGGCACTGAAGGTGGGCTACCGATTCACCCAAGTGACTACCACTGTTAGTGGTATTTGACAGGTATTTTCAAGATTGTTATCCTATTAACATGTCTGCTTGTGACTTAATGTAAAAGTTTCATTGACATATTGCAGTGAATACAAGCACACTAAGGGAAAACAAAAACTATGCCCTTCTCATGTTAGACATGACACTTAAGTTGCAGTATCTCTTGAAGAAATAGAAATGAATCCTTTTCTGTCTGGTCTTCCCTAACCTGCTATCTTGATGTGTCTTGGGGGCAAGGAAAGCCGAATTGTCAGGAAAGGTAACGACATTTTCTGTCTTCAAAATTTTCTTGTTGTTGTTAAACTTTCTAGTCAACTAGCCTTTGTTCCTATAAAGCTTTACAGTTGACATTTCAGTTTGTTTGGCCATTACCGCAACATTGTGAGAATAACTTACCAGCGTTTGTCCACAGTTTATTGCAACTTCATCCGAGGGTGCTTGGCTCTGGGGGCTTGAGGTGTTTTTTCCTCATGAACGAATTTTCAGTTATGGAGCCACAAAATTTAATCCTCTGGCAGGGACTGGGTTCACATCTCTCTGTTTCTGTCTGACAAATCTTCTTCAAATAATGTTTGGTTTATTTTCTTCAGACATTTTAAAATCTGTTGCTTCTTTTAAGCTGAAGCGATTCTTAAATCTTTGAGCTCCAAAGCTTAGTATTCATCTCTTGTGTAAATGTTAAATTGGTTTAGGTTCTATATTTGTCCATGAATCTAAGTCTTCAACTTCACCCACGGTTCTTCCTGCTTCGGAAAGCTGTGCACGGAGCCTCTGACGCTTATTTTGTCACTTCCCCGCTCTCTTCCCTGTATCCCTGCCAGTGCCCAGACCAGCTGTTCACCACTTCTGCTCATTCTTTAATCTACTGCACAGTAAGGTCACCTTTCCCGTTCTTCTCACCTGCCTCAGCTTCATGCTTTTTGCTGCTCAGCAACCTCAGGTTTGATGCAGAAGCATAACAGCACAAGCAGAGTTGGTGGGGGGAGGATTTCCAGAATCCATCATAAACACTGAGTTAAAAACAAGTGTCTTAGCTGAATACTAGAGAAAGTTCCCTGTTTTGGCACTGTATTATTGTACAGTGTAGGAAAGTACATAGAAATACGCATTTCTTAGTCTTCATGCTCTGTCATCAGTCTGTGTATATTTTCATGTTCCCTTCAGCTACAGACCTTTCCTTTCTTTGTATTCAGTTATATGCCTTAAGGCATATATTTAATAGGTTTTACTAATTTAAAATCACCTGCAATATATACACAGACGTAAGATTTTTATAAAATCTGGCACCCAAGCTCAGTATCTTCAGAAGAACCAAGCAGGCGGCCCTTTTTTCTTACAACTTTTCAGTCAGTTGTGTATTCTGGTTGTGTACCTTCTGTACCCCAGCTCAGTGGTTCCTTTCCTGTTTCTTTTCTCCCTGGTGGCATAGCAGTAGTGACAGGATAGGAGCTTTTTGTGGGTTTTTTGTTTGTTTGTTTAATTTTGCACTGAAGTCTGATGATTATTCCTTGGCTTAGAGTAGTGCTTTCACATGTTCTTCTGTGCAGCTGTTGGGCAGGTGACTTTGTGATTAAAATCTGAATGTGTATGTTCAGTTTACTCTTGATAAAATTTACCAGTTGTAATCTTTTTTGTTCCTAAACTGTAGTTGACAGACGTTTATACTGGTTGAGTATTCAGCATAGCAGAGTGTATGTGGGGAATCTTTGAAATGCTTCCGATGGAGTCCATGTTGCAGGGGATCTTCTGGGAGGGATTTGCCTGATGGTGGTGAAGGTTGCAAAACTGGGAGCTTGGATCACGGGGGTTTCCTGAGTTGAGGGAGAGAAGTAGATGGAGAGTATGGAAGGAAAGCCCAAAAGAAGTTGATGTTGGGTACCCATTAACTAGCATGCTAAGGTGACACTTGCTATCTTGTTGTGTCAATAGTGTAGCAGTTAGACAAGAAAATGCAACAGCCAAACTTCCCCTTATGGTCGGGGAGGAAATCTGAATGCCCTAGCCAGGGACCTTATCTACTACCTACAGCTACTATTTAATGGTGCATCCTGCTGAATGGGTTGAGTGAGCGGATGTTCCTTACAGTTGTCAGACCTGCCTTCAGAAGATAGCTGCAGGCATTGGCTGACCAGGTGGTTTTCATTTGGGATACATCTCCAGTACAAGGAACTAAAACATTAAATAAAACTGCTTTTAAATAAACTAAGTTAAAATAAACTGCTTTTTTTCCCTGTTTCTTCCCTGCAGCCTCGCCACGTATTCAACATGCTGAAGAAGTACGTGCGTGCTGAGCAGAAAGACAGACAGCACACTCTCAAACACTTTGAACACGTCCGCATGGTAGACCCAAAGAAAGCTGCCCAAATCAGATCTCAGGTAATCTCCACTGAGGGTTAATGGGGTCATGTTTGTTCATAACCACTGTGAAGTTTCCGTGAACCTATTTTTTAAAAAATACCTGACTCCTTTCTGTGGACAGCTTTACATGCAATAAAAAATAATCTGCTTTCCAGCCAAAGATGTAGTGATGTAGGAGTAGGGTGAGTATAATCTGTTTTTCTGAGAAGAACTGAAAAACAGGTTTTCTGTCTAGCCAGTCAGTCACGGGCATTTCCTGAGGAGCCCTCCACAGCATTAATGCCCAGAGCCTTTATTAGTGCTTTGGTAAATAATACCCCTGGAAAAATATCAGTAATAGATTTAGCGACCACACATGGTTGTGCTTCCCTCAGCTGAAGTGGCAGAACCAGAAGTGGTGTAGCCATCTGACTACAATTAACTTTCTATAGTCATTGCAGAGGTACTTGTAGTGTCTATAAATGTGATTACTGCTATCCACTTGAGTTTAACATGTTCTTTTAAAATAGGCACTGTACTTCATGGCGTTTTAACTGCTGAATGTTACTGCCGTCCTCAATGTTGTATGTTTTGGAATAGCTTTTATGTTGCCTTCGTAAATCATGGAGGGTGAGAAAGAGGAAAAAAAAAGACTGAAGATCTAGCTGGCTTTCAGAACAGCAATTAAAGTTGTAGGCACAAGGGATAAACTGTACAAAAAGTGTGCTGTAATCTGCAGAATCTGCCGCTGTTCCCTTTGCAGGATGCGATGGGAAGTGTTGTTCCAGTCACAGTTTTGGAACTGACTGGCATTGCTAAAAGCCAAATCAAAACCATATACCTCCCTGAATGGCACAATTTGCATATTAGGGTTCTCAAACATCTATTCTAGCCAGACTTCTACATTGAGATCATGCTGTCTTGAAATTGCTAGAGTTAGAAATGCACACTTCTAACAGTCCTCTGCAGTGATGGTTGTCCTTTCCTTGTCTTAAACATTAAAGCATGTCCTTTTGCATCTAACATGACTTTTTAGTTGCTAAAACAGTGGTTTATTTACTAACAAAATCCAGTGAAATTTTGCAGACTACAGATTGTGTGGCAGCACAGGTGAAGAATGGAAACTGACATTTAAATATAAGAAGTGCAGTGTATTGCTTAGTATATCATCATAGGAATGAATATTTCTATAGTATCTTTGCTTCTTGAATTGGTCAGAAGGTTGGGGGAATGTAGGTTGGAGGATCTGTTCGTGAAAATTTTCTTCAGTGAAAAATGGAGAACAAAATACTTTGTTCAAAAGCATAAAGTATTTAGATTTGAAGAAATCATACCATTGTTTCATTAAAATTGCTATCTGCAAGTCATTTGCCCTGTCAGTCTTCTAAGATGCACCTCAGTTTCACTTTCTACTGAAGAGAGGTGAGGTGATATGTGTGGAGAGTACCCTGGGGGAGCATATATCATGGAATGTCATGACTCAACCCGTTACAGTGTGCGGGAACCTGAGGCAGTAGAGTTGCAATCACATGAGACTGCAGTAATGCTTCTGTGTGGAAATATTTTTGTTTGCAGCTGAAAATGCTTGCAAATGTTCTTACCAAGAAAATTGAAGCTTTTTTCAGAGAGAGGTGTTTCTTTTTGCAATATTAGGATAAAGAAAAAAAAAAAAGCTGAAACATTTTGGTGCACCAATCATTGCGCCTCACTTGGTTTGCATGTAATGTGAAAACTTACGGGTATGGGCAAATGTAAATGGTGTTGAAGGGTAAATGAGGCTGTGGATTTCTGCCATAATAGCTGCTTGTGTACATTCTCTGCCTCACAGCAAATGTAAACCCCTACTTTAAATTACTGCACTCCCTTGGGATTTCAGGTAGTTGCTATGGAGGAGCATCTGGAACACTATTTTTGTAGCAGCTATAGGAGAGAGGTGAATTTTTCAAAGGGTTTGACAGTTTCAATTTCATACTGAAATCTTACACCTAGCACAAGTGAAAACTGTCTTGCTCTCAATAACCTGTAAAATTTGTGATAATGTCAAATTAACAGTAATGTTCCCCTCCTTAAAATACTTTTATTTCCTTAGGTTATGACGCATCTTCGCGTGATATATGAACGCATGAACCAGTCTCTCTCCTTCCTCTACAATGTGCCTGCTGTGGCAGAGGAGATCCAGGATGAAGTTGGTATGCAAACTATTAATGTAGAAAAAGGGAAATATTTCTGTGATGGGAAATTACCACCAAAAGCTAAAATACAGCATCTTAATTCTATTGATACACTGTCCCGGCTGAAAAATAGGAGAGTAAACTTGCCAGTGTTCTTAAATTATAATGAATACTTGGAAGGCAAATCCTGTGTAACCTGTGCAGTGGCATCATCATATTGTTGTAAATGTCTTCTGTGAAATAGGTTGATTTACATTTGGAGCCTCCATGCTATAGGGATGCAGCTATTGACAATGAGATTTAGCAAATCCTTCCTGGGTTTGGATATTTAATTTATGTGGTATTTACATTATCTGATGTAGACATTTTGGAAATCGCCCAGCTAAAAAATTAGTTACAGACCCAAGCATCCAGGAAGAGTGTATCAACTGGAAGGTACGAAGTGCAGCTTGGCAGTATCTTACTGGTCATGCATTAACTTCTTCGTTAGTTGGTCAAATGGATATCTCCTCTTCTCACATTTTTTTCCAGCGCACAGGCTGGGCTATGGGCCAGTCAGGTAGCAACAGTCCCGTGTTTGCATCTTCCTTGAGTGTTGTCACAGGAGATAGCTGTAAGGGAAAATGGTCTTTCTTCCCATTCAGGTTCCTGCCCTTGGCTGTGTCATTGTTGCAACAGGGGGATCTCCATCACATGACTCAGACTGCTGTGTGCTGCTATTGCAGCAAGGCAACTTCACTTAGCCTATATTAATTTCAGATATAGCCACAGCACTGGACATCATGTTGATAACATGCTTCTTCAAGAAAAGTAATACATGGTTGAATATAAAGGCTGGAGATGGGATGGTCATTGTCTTTGGAACGGCTTTTTTTGCAAGATGTAATACTCTGCCAAATGGCAGTTAATGGACTAGTTTCACAAATAACCAGCTTCAGCAGACTAAATAAATTATTGATTTCTTTAAAACACAAGGGAAGGACGTGTGCCATTGCGGTAAGGATTAGGATGCATTTAAGACACTGAGAGGATGGACGGGGAGTAGTGGTGGATTCATTTGCCCAAAGCACAGGTTAGGAAGGAGATGTGTTTCTACTTGAGAGGTAGCTTTGAGAGAGCTGGGGGTGAGATCAGGAAGGTGGGGAAGGGGTTGGGAGGAAACAAAAACATAGCCGAGTTAGTAATTATCCTTCACCATATGTTTCTATGTCCCACAATTATAAGGCACAATCAACAACCTCAGTCTGTAGTTGTAGACAGCCGGGGGGGGCAACCACCTTTGTTGATCATTTGAAAGCATATAATTTCTGCAGCAAAGGAGATGCCAATACTGCTAGGTCTTTGAAATACTCTGTTTTCTTTCTGCACTGCTACCATTCCATTGGGTTTTTTGCTTGAAGTTTCAATTTCTTCTATTCTTGGTAATGTTAATGCATGTTGGTAAGGACATTCTTCCAAATTTTCTTCTCCCTCCTAAATACTGAAATGGAATGGGAATTTCAGAGGCTGTGCAGTGATATGGGAACAAAGGTCTATTAACTGCTCAGTAGCTTAAAAAAATCTGACTCGTAAGCTCAAATGTAATACTAATTTTTAGGGGAAAAAAGAACCTACAATTAGTAGGATATTATTTCATAATAAGATGAGAGAAGCTAAGGTATCTCAAAGAAAAAAATCTATCACAGTCTCTTGAGTACTTTTTTGGTACCTTGATTTTTTTGTGGGTTTGGGTATACTAAAAACTCTTCAAAGCATTGCAGAGTTTAAAGCAATGAAAAGTAAGTTCTCATACTGGAGGTTACCAGGCAGCAAAAATTAAAGAAAGCACTATCAGATCTGGGCTGTACTAGATAAAATAGTTTTCAGTAATGAGAAGAAAGCCTATTCTCTTTTAGTATCAACATTCTTCTTGTTGGTAACATTGGTACTTGGTTTTATGTATCGGTTTTAATGAAAGTTTGTTGAGATCATTCCCATCTTTTAAAGGAGACAATATTCTTCTAGCTTTGAGTGCTGATCAGTCTGTTTCAAATTCTGTTCTGAAATTATTGAATTTTTTAGTCTCTGTGCTCTTCCTAAGCCCATGGAAAAGGAAATCTGTTACAGCTGCAGAATCTGTGGAGAAGTAAAATAACTAACAAAATTGCACTTTGTAACATTCCCAAGAAATATTACAACTTTCATTAAGAGCAAAAATGTTTCATTAAATACCTTTTGTTAGAACCATTGACTTAGAAAGTCTGAGTCAGTGGAAAAGTTGAAAAATAACCTAGGTAAGAACATCTTGCGCACACAGTGTCTGAATAATTAATTACATGTAAGGAAGCATAGTTGAAAATAGTTCTTCTCTTAGGCTGGGGTGTAAGTTAGATGGCTAATCTTTTAGTTCAGGTTTTTTGTGCAGTATACTTTTGATTTCTAGTTCCACACTTTACTGTAGAGTTCTTCATGAACAGTTTTCACCTCGGGAAATGAATAATCTTTGCTTTAGAAGACACAGCTCTGACAAAGGTAGTGTTTCCCTAAATAGAAGAAGTAGTTCTCTGAGCAGCAAAATAAATGAGGTCTAGTTTCCTGTGAATTTGTACCATGGCTTTAAGTCCTCTTATATCTAATAAGGTGCTGTTTTTTACTAGATTTTCTCATTGCTAGAAATATTATGCCCTATTTGGCACAGTTTCTCCATTATTAGCTGTTGACAAATTTGAATTTCAGGTCTTGGGATTTAATTACTTTTTACAAACTAAACTAGAAATACATTAAAATTTCCCTTGTCTTTCTGACAGTCCACTACCAAAGGTTCATCCGAGCAAAATAGGTGGTGTTCTGTCATTAGAAAGTGTATGTGCCTGAAGATAAGGTGCACACTTGTAATTTCTGTGTGTTCTTTTTTAAGTCCTTATGCTGAGCAATGAATTTGAATTATATGAAATAGAATCTAGAGTTATTCCTGGGGCATAGCAGCTGCATAGGGAATGTTTTCTTCAACAATCTGAAGATTTTTTAATTAATGCTTGGTGATCAGATGAATCGCAATCCAGCAGTTGGAGTTCCTTTAAAATAAAGGATATGTTTGAAGTTCCTATCTCAGAAGGCAGGCTTACAGCTGTAGTTTTAAGGTGCGGAATCCAAAATATGAAATCCAGCTTCTATGCTAAAGGTAGCCTCTTAAAACTTCTGGTTATTTTCAGAACTCCAGCAGAGATGGTGGCAGGAATTTAGGGTCAAATTCAAAGGAGTTGTAGTCAGTCCTTATCTGCAGGTATTCGTCATCAGTTGATGTCCATTGGCTTAAACAGAAGATGTCTTGATTTGAGTATATGGATACGTAGGAAGACCCACAGCACTCCTAAAGGTAGAAAACAGCACTTACATGAAGTGAGGATTTTTTTGCTAAGCATTTGACCAATGTGTAATGTGCAAATGCCCCATTAGGGTGACAGGCTCGTATTGTAGCAGCAAATTACAGATGTGTAAGGAAGAATACTGCTGGCTGTCTTTTGCTCATGTTGGGTCAAGGGAAAAAGGATCAGCATATGAGTTGCAGAAGGAGGACTGTCTGACCATGACTGTTATGACAAAGCTTGGAAAGCATAAGCAGGTCATTTGTGTAGGAGACCATTTGGCATTCTGGCTGCAAATGATTTCTCAAGGGGCAGTGATGCAAATGTGCTACAAACCAGGTCACTCTTGGCAGCTGATGTAGTTCTTGGTGTTAAGTGGTGTTTCTCATGGGCAGGACTATGCCCCATGAATAGGAAAGTGGCACAAAAAAATCTTAAGAGATACTTATTTGCCCACTGTAGGTGAGCAGATTATTTGGTTACCTTGGTGTTTGTATGCACCTTTTCCCTCTGATAAATCTCACATACTATTTAGTATGTACAAAGCCTCAGAGAGAGCAATGGCAGGCTTTAAGAGAAATCAGCAGTTCCTTTGAGCACATCCTGCTTTAAATCCTAATTTGATTAGACTGCTTATCCATGTATGTAAAAGGCATTTTATTGCTAGGAGTGGCACAGCAGGCACAGCTTCTGAATCAGAAGCTACGTCAGAGCTTTGTGCATCAGTCAAATGGGCAGGTGGTGAGCTGAATTTTTAATTCTGCCTTTGCTGCTCTGTTTCTAAACTGATGTCCTTGGCTCCATATTTTCTAGCCCACCACTGATGAAATATTCAGCACCATCTACTGCAGCAGTATTGTAACTAAGCTCTAAAACGTTCAGTTATGAGCAATAAGTAAGAATATGATTTCACCTGTCCCTTGACAAATAAAATCAAGCTATTGTTATTTTATTATTCTGTTCCACTGTACCTATCCCATTCTTCTGCAGCATGTTCTGGTTGCCACACTCACATTACATAGCTGGGAGAGAGAACAAACACAAGCACACCCCAGATCACTCCTTGCGTTCAAATGCATATGGTGTGCTGTGATTCATGTGCTGTTTCAAGTATTTGTGTGCTCCAGCTTAGCATGATAAAATTTGAGCAAGAGAGATTTGCCTCTTGACATTCAGTTCACACCTTCCTGTGAAGATTTTTTTGAAGTATTTTTAGAAAAAATTAAATATAGGACAAACTGCAGATTAAAGATGTCTGAAGACTTGCTTTCTTTTAACCCTTCCTTTTTAACCATTAGGTCCCTATACCTGTCAGTCTGTATCTGTAGAGGGTAAAGTTAGCGCTACCTCAGCTGGTTCTGGTCTTTCAGCATTTATAAGACTAATTGTTGTTTTATTGTTTCTGCCTGCTAATTTTGACCTGTAGTCAATCCATAGCCTTGCTGCATTTCTTGCCACGCTTTTAATTAGGGTGCTGTACTCCATTCATTCTGTGGTATCCTTAAGAAGTTTTGAGGGCGTTAGCTGCTTGCCAAAGGCTGACAGTCCGAAATTACAACCATTGTGGTTTGGGGATTTATGCTGCAAAACCAAAATGCACTCTTGGGGGTTTTTGCAAAAACAAATTTTGCAAAAGCAAATTCTATGTCTCTCCTGTTTGGTGCCATTTCTTCTGTGATTGTTTTCTTCATCCTCTCCCTTAAAGTATTATGTTTTGAATATGTAATTAGTAATGTCTTTCAGACTGCAATAGGACTTCTCAGTGTCTTGTTTTTCTGTAACTCTTCCTTGTACTTTCTGTCTTGAGATTTAGCTGTAGGGAAGAACTCTACCTTGAACACAATATTTAAAATCATGAAGCGGTGCTTAGGATTTCTGCACCTTTATTTGAAGTTGGGTTGCCATCTTGAGGTATCAGAATGATAAAGGGAAGTTGACATACATTAAATGTGTCAATAGCTTGTTAAAAGGATGTTGTAGGGTTACCAAAGATATTGGAATGGGATCGTACAGAATGGTATAGTTCATATCAAGTATGAATACTAATTATCTTATGACTCAATTTCAGTACATTACACTAGAAAATTCTTGAAATTGCTTGTTGTGCATGGAGGTGGCAGTTCTAGTCTGCTTCATGGGAGCAGTTCTAGTCTTCCTCTTAGACTAGAGTCAAAAGTACTGCTAGCAGTTGCTTGATGCAATTAGTGTCGTGTATCAGAGTGGTTATAGTGCCTTAATTTTTTTTTCTTTTTTCTGGTGAAGGAAAACAGGGATGTTGAAGCATGGGTAAACTAATAAGCCCTCTAGGATTTATCTGTACTGGAACAGACCAAGTTCAGTGAGCTGACATAAAGAAAGATGAGGAATTGTTATCAGTGTTCCTCATCCTTCGGACAGTTGGGTTTTGCACCAGTTGACAAACCTGCTTAATCTAGTTAATGTAAATCCTTCTGGGTCTGTCTACAGTAGCATTTTAGCTCACATAGGAGTACATTTTGCTAACAAATGTCTCGGTCATCTCTGTTTACTGTGTTTTTCCACTTCACAACTTGCTAGTGTAAGCGTGGGCTCTGACTGGTTTTGAGAACAGGCACTGGAGAGGTCCGCCTGCTTGTTAAATACAGGTACTTTCTAGCAGTAGATGGAGGTGCAGATAAGCATGCGGAGGACTGGGAAACTAGAGATGTTCTTTCTGAAGAAAAGTGGTTCCTCTCTGGTTTTGGTTATCCATACTTTCCAGTTAGTATTTCTTTTTCTCTTTTTAAAGGAGTCAAATGGAATTGAACTTTTTACCCAGGGTAAAATAAATAGTCACAAATCCAGTGTGCAGCTGCAGTAGTTATAAAAATCTGTAGCTGAGGAAGGTTGGACAATTCCTGTTATGTTTAGTACTTTCTGCCATTCTGGAGGTCAATGGAATTGTTGTTTCTAAATTGCCCCAGGCACTTGGCTAGTACTTGAGAGGGAGTGTCTTCAATTTTGGACACAAGGGACTGTCATCTTTGCCAAACTATAAGTGTTGAATTTCCACCCTCCTGTCTTTAAAACCAGCACATTTTTCCATGGCAGCAATTCTTCCACTCAGATTTGATGGGTATATCTGCACTGTACAGAAATTTCTCAGTAAACTTTAAACAGATTCTCTGGAAGTAGTATAATTATGTGCAGGTCTTACCTTAGGTACTGTAAAACCTACCTTCTGGTTTTCAAGAAAGAGACCATTTGGTGTGTCTGTGCTGTATCATACAGGCTTACCATTCCTCCCATTCTGCTCTGCCCTTTTTGCCCATAAGGATAATGCAATTGGAACAAGCAGTGCAAAGCAGCCTTCGTAGAATGTGTATTTGCACAGGTACCCTGGAATGACTTCCAGCACTAACTATGCTTGTGCTTTCTCCCCATAATTGACTTGACATATTTGTGCATATCCAGTAACCTTAGCTTTCCAAAGAAAAATTTGAATTTTCTGTGAAGTGGTTATTTACCTTTAATCTTCTCCCTTGAAGCCCTGTAGCATTCAGTTGAATAGATGATTTGTTAGAACTCCAGCAGAAAATATATTGCTGGGTCAGTGGTTAAAAATAGCAGAGAGTGCTCCCACAAAAGCAAATTAATTCTGTGCTAAGCTTTACACGGTAGCATTTAGATAGATTTTTTTTTTTTTTTTTTTGTATGCTTAAATACTGACATGATATGGCCCAGGTGGACTGCCTGATAAGCAATTAAGACCTCTTCCACCCAAGGACATTGGTTTTTAAAGTATTTGGCTAGGTCAGAGCCAGAGAGAGAAATATTCTGCAGCTTTTTTTTTTTTTTTCAGGTAGTCTTTTTGTAATCATCACAAGCTTATGGCCTTTACTAAGCCACCAGTTTTGCCACTTTGTACCTCTATAAGATACTTTTATAATTATTTAAATGCCATAAATAGCTCAATAAGATACCATTGAGCTATTTGATGGAGCAAGGTGATGTATTCTGTTTATGTGGGGGATCAACCGATGTCACAGAATGGCTGAGGTCGGAAGGGACCTCTGGAGGTCATGTGGTCCAAGCCCCCTGCTCAAGCAGGGCCACCAAGAGCCAGTTGCCAGTGTTCACTCACCCTCACAGTAAAAGAGCCTTTCCTGATGCTCAGACGGAACCTTCTGTGTTTCAGTTTGTGCCCATTGCTTCTGGTACTGTCACTGAGCACCACTGAAAAGAGCCCGGCTCTGTCCTTTTTGCACCCTCCGTTCAGGTATTTGTACACATTGATGAGATCCCCCAGGGAGCCTTCTCTTCTCCAGGCTGAACAGTCCCAGCTTTCTCAGCCTTTCCTCATAGGAGAGATGCTCCAGTCCCTTCATCATCTTTGTGGCACTTCATTGGACACTCTCCAGTATGTCCATATCTCTCTTGTACTGGGGAGCCCAGAACTGGACACAGCACTCCAGGTGTGGCCTCACCAGTGCTGAGTAGAGGGGAAGGATCACCTCCCTTCACCTCTTGGCAATGCTTTGTGAAATGCAACCCAGTATACCATTAGCCTTCATTGCAGCAAGGGCACATTTCTGGCCCATTCTCAACTTGGTGTGCACCAGGACCCCCAGGTTCTTTTCTGGCAAGCTGCTTTCCAGCTGGTCAGTCCCCAGTGTATATTGGTGCATGGGGTTGTTCTTCCCCAGGTGCAGGACTTTGCAATTCTTGTGAACTAACTGTCCTCCCTTAGTGTTATATTTTAATAAGCAAAGGTAGTTGCCAGCTAGAATCACAGTTCCATGTTGCTGAGGCTTCATAAGTTCTGCACGCCATTCAGGAGCTTGGAAGAGCTGAAGAACCTCAGTTACTTCTCCAGGTTGGAGACACAGCTCTGTCTGCTAGTAAAATATGTCCTTTTGAGGCAGCTTAGGAGAGAAGGAAAAAAATCCTGGAAATAGATACAACATTTTACTCTTCTAAGCATCTCTTATTTTCTGTCCAGATTATTTAACTGTCACAGAAAATTAGGGAGAATAGTAGATGATTAAAATAGGTATAAAAGCATTTCACTGACGTTGATGTTATCAAATGCTTTCATTAGTAGCATGCTATATCCTCCCCATCTTTTGTAGCTAAATGGTCTATTGTGTCTTGTCATGGGCGCTAATGTTCTTCAGAAGAGATATGAATCCAGATTCTTGTGTGCACAAAGCCCTCTTTTAATCTCATAAATATTGTGAACATGACTTTAGTCAGTAAAAGAGCCAGCTTCCTCCATATCTTACTGATATTGAGAAAACCATAAATGGCTTCACATGACTTTGGATTAGGGTGGCTTTTTCATCTGGGAAAAAATATCTTGTTTTCCATCTGCTTTTCAGAAATTTCATCAGAATAAAAAGTTCTTATGAAGTTTACTAAGAGAATAATTTTTCTCTCGTTTGAAAAACACTGTTTTGTTTCACTTGCGTTTTTAAGGAAATCTGGTCTCGTGATCCAAGTGTTACAACTGAAACCCAGGAACTTCCGATAATAATTATGGACTCAGATTATAAACAAAGTAATTTTTTTATTTTCTGGGCATCTGCTATTTCAGTGGGTATTTAAATCTTTCATTCTAAATAATTTATCCTTTAGCGGGGGG
>VYZV01042791.1:471440-531802 GCA_013401275.1 Pandion haliaetus
GTGGGGTCCCTCCCACGGGAGACAGTCCTTCACCAACTTCTCCAACGAGGTTCCTTTCCACGGGCTGCAGTTCCCCACAAACTTCCCTGGCGCGGGTCCTTTCCGCGGGCTTCAGTTCTTCCCGAACTTCCCTGGCGTGGGTCCTTTCCGCGGGCTGCTCTCCCATCTCACACTGCTTCAGCATGGTTTTTACCATGGAGGCACAGCCATCTTTGGGAGCCTCCGCTCCACCATGGACCTCCATGGGCTGCAGGGGGACAGCCTGCCTTCTCACCACGGGCTGCAGAGCCATCAGCCTCCTCAGGCGCCCCCTCCTCCCCCTCCACTTCCATGACTCCACTGTCGGCAGAGATGTTCCTCTCAGGTTTCCCCCAACCCCCACACTACCGGTCCCCTTCTTAAATCTGTTCTCCCAGAGGCACTACCACCATCACTCCCCTCCTAGAGGCGGTTCCGACATTTTGGCGCGTCCGACATTTTGGGGCGGCGAATTCTTCCAAGCAACTTCTTAAAGTGGCCGCCTCTGCAGCACCCCTCCCCTGCCACCAAGGAAAACTGCGCCACACAAACCCATAACAGATGTCATTCTTTTATTGGATGGATAACAAAAATCTGAAAACACCTTGCAATTGTCCAGCTTGCAAATACGATCTGAGAGCAGGTTAGCTCAGATGAGCTTGACTTTCTGAATGCATAGCTTCCATTCAGATGGGGAGGCACTGGCTTGGTGAAACATTGCCCACTTACAGAAATGTCATTATGCTTAGTTATTGAAAATTTTCTTGATGCACTGAATATACGTGTAATTTAATTCATAAATATGTCATCTTCCCATCATCTTAAATCAAATTAATGATGTCAGTGTCCACAGGTACTGAAGCAGCCCAAAATCGTGAGAGCACAGACACTCTAACAGAAGCTTCCACTTCATACTTACTGTTGAATGATGGATTTTCTTTTCCCAGTTACTTGGTTTGGAAACACAATTGTGTCATTCTGTGTGATTCACTCCAAGATGAGATTGCTAATAGGGAGTGTTAGATTTGTGGAAGAAGCAAATCATCTTAATTCTTACGTGCCAGCAAATTGCAAGTGCCCACTGAGAACCAGTTACAGAGTGTCTGCACAAGCTGTATATTATAGCCTTATATATGACAGAGCTAGGATATCAGTCATCATTCAAGAGCAGCCTCTGGAATTGTTATCCAGGGGAGTTCAAACACTGAGGTCTAAAATGCATCAGTATGGGCAGGTATCCTGAGGGGGAGGGCTGAATATCCCTCTAATGTCAACAATGTACTAAGTTTTGCTTTACTGAAGCATAACTTTCTCTTCAGATGTCCAGAGTGAAAATTCACAGGTGTTTATTATGGCCAAGAGCATCTGACGTACTTTCGCTAGGCAAGCTCTTACTATTGAGATAAAAAGAGAAAAGAATTACTAAGGATATGTGATTTTACAGAACGGCTGGATTGATGGAGGTGTTGCAGTAATCTGTCACTTCCCATGCACATGGGATTACAAATGAAGCAATCTTTTATCAGTGCAGCTCTCTCCTGCTGTGTGATTCTCATACGCCCAATTTAATTGAAAAATGCATTTTCCTGAATAGTGCTACCTAGGTGGGGTTCCAGTCCTTTCACTGTTCTGCTTCCTTCTATTAGATCATGCATTTGAAAAACAGCGTAAAAGCCATCAAAATATGTCATATCCCACTTAATGGATATATTTGTTAAATTTAATAAATGCATCTATCTAAAATACTTGGACAACCCACGATACGTTTGGCCTGTCAAGTGCTAAACGTATTTTATCTGGAGCGGATGCTGCATAATTTCAGTTTTGGTGAGTTCTGGTTTAAACTATTACAAGTGAGTCAAATCAAAAATGCTCTCTTTTGACCAAGGGAATCAGGTGCAACAAATTAATGCTCAGATTTATATATTTTTATGGAGAATTTAGTGACTCTCAAGCTGCCTCCAAGTTCAGTACACATCAGAAATTGTTGTGGGATTTGTACTCTGATCTTTAGAAGTGTTTATAGAAAATGATGGGTAACTGGCTTCTTTCAGGAGTTAGAAAGTGGTAGAGTTTTAGGTTCTACTGCAGTGTTGAGTTTTACTGTGTATTATAAGGTTTGCAAATAAATCTGATTATTTTTACCAGTAAATAAGACTGATGAATAATTCATAAATAAAGTAAATAATAATGTTCAGAAAATAAGACAATAAAATTCTGTAGCAGTTTTTCATATAAATGCTTTTTTGCAGGGCAGTTTCACTTTTAAGCCTTAACCTACTTATTTAGGATGGAAATGTACTTGGCTTTTTCTACTTCACGCAAGACTGAGGGGGAAATGAGTGCTGATTCATCTGGCAGAAATGTCAGTGATGATTGGGGGGGCTATTTATTTGTTTTAATTTAGACTCTTTAGCTATTTTGAAGCACTTCATGATACGTTAATTTGGAATTAAATGTGGAGTTAAATTTAAACCTGGGGAATTTGTCACAGTGCCTTATGTGGATCTGGATGATGACATACAATGTATGTTCTTGATTACAGTATGGAGTTTCAATTCAATTTTTTCCCCAAGCATTTTTTAATACTTCCTTGCCTACCTTGAAGTTAGGTTGCCGTTGTGTTGCCTGGAGAGGAACTTTACACAAGCTAGATCTGAGAGATCCCAATGTTGAAAACATTGGGCTCAGTGTATGAAAAACTATGTTTCATTCAGAATTTTTATCCGAGTGCCATAACATGGCAGTAGCATTTTTTTGCATTTTAATCCAGAGCTTTTGAGGCTGTGAATGGTGAATTATTTTTCTGAGACAATATTATTAATTTAACCAAATTCAGTGAGGAGGGGGTGAGAGGAAGGGAAGGAGACCACAGAAATGGACAAAAAGTCTTTAAGTTGTGAAAGGGAAGAGCAGGGTCTTTAATTTCTATTTAACAACTCTTTTTCAGGGATAACATAAGCTTCTGGTTTTGGACGTACGTTATCCCACAAACTTCCTTTAATACTCTGTGCTTTGAAATGAGGGGGAAATGCAGTCATTAATCAGGTGACTGGCTGTTAAAAAAATTATAAATGTGCACACAACTATAGCCATGTATCAATATTTAATTTTAGTTAATATCTAATTTATGTAGCTGTCAGGTAGCTAAGGGTCTGTAGTAATTATTCTTTCACTGAAGGTAAAGAGTGTCATAGCAGCCTTCTTACAAAATCAGACAAAATTTCAAGACCTTGAGTTTCATAGCAGGCTGTAAAAATGGGAGAGGATGATTCTGGTTCTTCCTTGATGAAGTGGTGTGGAAATTCTCATGAACCTTTGCTCAAAGTTCTCTGGAATTGCATAGCCATGTACAAAACTAAATTTGCATTGAACTCCATCCCTAATTAAAAAGACACCTAGGTCATATTGAAATTAATCATTACATGCTAATACATGTTTTCCTGAATTGGATCTCCCAAGCTTTCTCATGCTTTGAACACGGTTCACTATCAGAAAACTTGTTATAACATGATCTACCTGCAAAAGGACAATTGCTCTGTATATAAGTTAAACATCTTTGGAGTTTTTTTATAATTTAAGACAAATAGTTCCTAAGGCAAATCTGATTGAAACATTATTAAATGTACCTGCTTACAGGAGGAGACTCACTTGTGTTGTTTTCATGATGTGATTTGGGAAACATTGAAATTCACATATGCTGAAAAAGGAGAAGCAGCAAGAAGTGGGAAAGAAATGAAAGTGATTAAGTTGCGATTTTTTTTTTTTTTTTTAAATATATTAAAAGCATGTTCTTTTTGGTATGGTTCTGAATATTGCAGCTGTTCTTAAGTTCAGAAGTGTATTTCTTCTAAAGTTTGGGTTTTGGACAAGAGAGTATTGTCTAAGACTGTGGGATGGTTATTCTCTTACTAACTTCTAGGAAAAATTTCTTAGGCCAGTTGTTTAATAATACCTTAAAAGTTCATTCTCTGAGAACTTGAAAAAGGAAAAAAGTCTTTTCACGTTATTGAGCAAGATTTTCATACACATAAGAAGTTTCCAAAATCTGACTAGTGCTGTTACTTTTGCCCTAGTGGTGATGTCTCTAAAGGACAGAAAATAAGAACTATGAAAGACTGTTTTCCATGGTTCTTGCTCTTTTAGTCTCAATTTAGCCCCGAGAGAGAGACCTATTGCACTGCAGAGTGTCCAGATAAGAATACCTGTGGCATAATTTCATGGGCTAACGAAAGGAAGAGAAGAAAGCACAAATCTGATGGAGTGGTCACGTTTCCCTGTGAGTATGGATCTGAGCGTTGCAGGTTGGGCTCATTTCCAGTATTTCACGGTAATGATCTAGCACATCACTCTTTTATCATCATCTTCAAAGCATGCAGGCAACAAAGCCACTCTCACACCTTCCAGTAGGCAGGTCACTTTCAATAAAGCTCTCATCAGAGTTTCCCTCTAAATTGTATTTGACTTGTACTATACAAATGAATTAGTTCAATACTGAATACCACATAATTGTGTTTTACAGCTTGATAATGTTGTAATTATGACACCTAGTAGTATGTAACATTATAATCTTACAATGCTTGATTCAGCAAAACACCTTTGAATAACAATATGCTTGAAATTTAGTGGAGTTTAACTCTTTGTGGTAAGGCACAGACTTCCGTGTTGTGCTGGTTTTGGCTGGGATAGAGTTGATTTTCTTCATACTAGCTGAAAACAGTGTTGATAGTTCAGGGATGTTTTCATTACTGCTGAGCAGTGCTTACACAGAGTCAAGGCCTTTTCTGCTTCTCACCCCACTCCACCAGCAAGTAGGCTGGGGGTGCACAAGAAGGTGAAGCTGGGACAGCTGACCCCAGCTGACCAAAGGGATATTCCACACCATAGGACATCATGCTTAGCATATAAAGCTGGGGGAAGGAGAAGGAAAGGGAGGTACACTGGGAGTGATGGCATTTGTCTTCCCAAATAACCGTTATGCATGATGGAGCCCTGCTTTCCTGGAGATGACTGAACACCTGCCTGCCCATGAAAAGTAGTGAATGAATTCCTTGTTTTCGTTTGCTTTGCTTGCATGCATGGCTTTTGCTTTGGCTATTAAACTGTCTTTATCTTGGCCCACAAGTTTTTTCCCTTTTACCCTTCTGATTCTCTCCCCCATCCCACTGTGAGGGAGGTGAGTGAGTGACTGCATGGTGCTTAGTTGCTGGCTGGGGTTAAACCACAACAAGTGTGATTAAATTTAAGTACGTGCTTGATATTTCTTCTGACTTGGGCAGAGGCTTGAGGAAATACCCATGGTATTTTCTGGTATATTCTCTCCTTTCACCTCGGAGGGTGAACTCCTACTTGATGCAGTAAGTTACATATGAAAGCCACAGGATATTCAAGTGACTTAACTACCTTTCTGACTCTGTAGAATTTTCATTCATCGCAGGTACAGAAAGCGCTTTGAAGCATAAGTGTTACCTCTCTAAAACCCTTACTTGTGCTACTAATGCTTTGTATTTTGGAGTTCACTGCTTGAACCCTTATTTACAACATGTCTCAGTAGAAATGATGTGGGGAAATATAAGTGCTTTTTGTATGTTCATTTGCATCAAGTTTGTGGAAGTGCTGCTAGCATAGTTGTGTATGCTGTCAGTTTATGTAAGAGCTCCAATATAAATGTAGATGTACAGGTGAACAGTGTTTTGGGTTTGTTTTGTTTCAAAGTATTCACGAAGGCAAAGTCTTTAAGGAGGTCTTGTCTTCATATATACCAGTTTGGGGGAGTTTTGATTCATACAGCTAACAAGATGTAGACATTCAAATTTAGTTAAAACTTGACTGCATTACATCAGTGTAACTCCTTCAGGCACATGCTCATGTTGAAGATTATGAACTATGACATATTGAATTATCCCATAAAGTAGGCATACAACTGAAAGCTGCATCTAAACTTGTTACCTCTTATCACATGCACTGTAATAAATGATTGTGTAAATGTTCTTAGTGAATCCTAATTGTGACATGCAGCATTGGCATGATTTAAACTGTCTTCCAACTAGTATAAGATAATAAGTGTGTATGTGCAAATGAGGCCATCGCTATGACTCAAGTACTCTGTAATTTCTGCCATTAAGAAGAATAGGGAGGTTGCTGACACTTTTTAATTTTGACATTTTGAAAGCACATGCTCAAAAGTAACCGTAACTTTGGGAAAAACATGTGTTCAGTTCAGACCAGACGGTCACTGGTAAGATGATGAATATGAGGCAATAAGAGTGCATTTGTACCAATTTATTTGAGCTGGTTCCCAAACCTTTATTCGTTGAATCTATATATTCTATCATGTAGATGTCATTTTACAAAGGAAGTTCGGTGTCATTTGATGGTGTCTAGAAGAAGTGGTTTGGGTGCACTTTGTTTCTAATAGGTTTAATACCTTACGTTGCTTTATAAAACTTACAAAATTACAGTTGCCAATTTTAAAGCTGCTTTTCAAGGAAATTTAAGTCTTGCACATAATAGTCATTGCAGAACTTTTCACCTAGTAGATAGGCTCCTTGAAAATCAAACACAACAAACAAATAATATAATTACTTTTGGAAATTAAATAATGATCTATGAACTGAATAAAAATGATAGTTTGAAAGATAACTAATGGATTGCTGTTCCACATGAGATTTCTGTGATTATAGCTATGCCAGTTAAGGGCTGGGGTAAGTATGCCCCGGAGTCCAACATTGGAAACAATGTTGTATGCCAATAAAAAGTAGATAAAGTTACAACAGAGCATAGGTTTTGCTGCTCTTAAGACTCCATCACATCTGTTGGGATTTGTCATGCTATCTTTGCTAGTACAGTGCTCTTTGCAAAGCTTTACAAGTAGAAGTGTGGTCTAGGGCCATTGTGGACGAATGGCTTCTAACAATCCAGCATCCACCAAAAGATTTTGTAATAAATTTTACTTCTTTTCCAGTGCTCCTTCTTTGCTTTTGGCTCCGTGTGTCTCTTTGTGAGATAAGAGAATAGCCTTGAAAGGATGTTGTAGTGCTATTACCCTTCTATCTAGTTCCCCAAACATATTTCACTTCAATTTTTCTAGATGCTGTTGTTGAGTAGTAATGACCCATGAGGAAATGCCTAGAGTGAGCCCAAGAATGAGTGAAACTTCCTTAGAGATAAGTCTGAGAAGTGTTTTATTGAAGTACTAGAATTGAGCCTGTCTCTTATCCTGAGAAAGAAGGGGTTTCAGTGCCTGAAGGAGAAACAGCAATTGTGCACCCTCACACCAAATCTAGAGCTGCTGGAAGGTTTGAGGTCCCAACTGAGCATGGTTTTTTTCTCAAGGTCGTGGTTGCTTTTGAGCACATGCTCTCAGAGGGACAAAAAGTTTCAACATCCTCCTTATTCTTCTCCATGGCAGGACTTAGCAGAACGTTACAAGGAGATAATGAGCCCAGCAACAAGAAGTTTGTCATGGGAAGATTGTCATGGAGTTTCTGTCCTATTAGTTTGATAGGAGATTTTGAAGAGCTGCCTAGAATCTATTTTCAGCACCTCGTAATGAAGATACTCAACACACAAAAAAAACCTCCTGAAACAGTCTTGAATGCACATCCTCACCTCCAGTTGTGTCTGTACTCCCAGCTTATTTAGGGAATTGTCTTTTGCAGGATGGAGGAATTGAGTTGGCAGCTGTGAAGAAGGGAGGGAATGCTGTATCAATGGGTAACAGGGAGGCTCTGTGGCTTTCCATTAGAGTAACTGATGATTCAAGTAGCCATCAATACTCAGAACAAAATCAATGCTGGAAAATTGATCATGGACTTTGCCAGCTAGTGTCAATAACTGGAAATCCTAGGGCAAACCTTTCTAGCAGTTCAGAGATTGAAACAATTGTTTGTAAATCATTTACTCAATGCAGACACAGCTGTCTCAGTCTGATGGACTCCAGCACAGTTTCTAAGCCAGGCACTTCCAATTTCTTGCTATCGTTCAGTGTCTGATTCATCATGTCAGATGGGCTTGATTCATTTTGGCCATTGTTTCCCTGCTTGTAAAATGGATGTGATCATAATCTGCTGTTTGTATTATCTGTCTGCCTCGCTTGAGCTATTGTGTGGGTCAGTTAATGTCTGTGCTGTGCACTGCAGCTGAATAGGAAACAATGGAGCCTGCAAGCACCGGCAACGACGTGCTCCCAGTTGGGAGGCATTGAGAGAGAGCCTTAGTGTGCACATCCCTCCCAGCCTCTAGGGTTTTGGATATAATCATGGTACCATGATGGGAGTTGGGTGCCCCTTTCTGTCAGCCTGGCAGGCCCAGCCATGCCTGCACTGTGGCCTCCCCCCAAGCACCATGCCAGCCCCAGTGCCGCTCCTTCGCTGCCAGAGTTCAGGTCCTTCTCCTTCTGCTCCTTCCTTTCTGTTGTACCAGTTGTCCCTTTCCAAGGGCAGGGGCTGTCTGCAGGTAACACAGAGTGCATTGGCAGCAGGGAACGGATGGTGTGGACTGTTGGCACCACCCAGAGTAAAGGGGCGATTGGGGCACAGCACCCCCAGTTCTGATCCCTGCTGCCACTGCATAGGCTGCAGCTCTCCGCAGCTGCCCCATATGATCCTCTGGGGACAGGGAGGACAGCGGGAACGAGGGGAACTGTACCCCAAAACCCTTTCAGTTCCTGAGTCAGGAAGGCTTGCAGGCAGTAGGATGCTCAGCGGTACTGTAGTACTCACTTCCCTCTGATATGTGATGACTCGATATTACGTTGTGTTCAACTGGTATCACCCGTGGGTCCCTGCAAGGCACTTGGACACCAGCTTCTCCCTCAGGCCACTAACATCCAGCTCCTTTTTTGTAAAGCCTCTTTGTCCCTAGCTAATGAAAATTAACATCTGTCATGATATTCTGAGCAGACATATCACAAGGTGCTTCACCTGTCTCTCCTGATAGAAGGAGATGCTTTAATTTGATAAAGGATTGTTGTAAGTGCAATAGGGAGACAAAAATTGGGCTTGCCTTCCATGCTGAAGATTTATTAAGTATCTTACAAAATAATACTGTTTTCAATAAAATGAACATGAAAGGAAAAACAATTCACTGTTACGTAGGCTTTCTAGTAAGTTATTCTAATGAACAAATTAAATCAGAATTAAATTTTGTATACACATTAGACTTACTGTCTACTAAAGCAATTGCTGTTTAAACAGGAAAATTTGTTTTAAAACATCATTTTACAAGATTCAGGACCCATATCTGCCCCAGGGCTGAGGTTACAACTTTTTGTTTAGTTCTCGTGTTCTGAATTTGGTGTAGTAATAGGGTGGCAGAGAGTTGCATCAACTATCTCAAGGTGGTCTTTAAAAGATGTATTGCAGAGCAGAGCCCTATTACATCATTGTTGATAACGGTACTGAAGCAGTGCCAGGCCTAATGCTTGTAACTCAGTGAGGATCTGTATTGGGTTTGTGTGGCAAGGTTTTGGTAGCAGGGGGGCTACAGGGGTGGCTTCTGTGAGAAGCTGCCAGAAGCTTCCCCTATGTTCAACAGAGCCAATGCCAGCTGCCTCCAAGATGGACCCGCTGCTGGCCAAGGCCGAGCCCATCAGCGACGGTGGTAGCACCTCTGGGAGAACGTATTTAAGGGGGGGGGAAAGTTGCTGCGGCACAGAAACTACAGCCAGAGAGAGGAGTGAGAACACATGAGAGAAACAGCTCTGCAGACCCCAAAGTCAGTGAAGAAGGAGGGGGAAGGAGGTGCTCCAGGTGCCAGAGCAGAGATGCCCCTGCAGCCCGTGGGAAAGACCATGGTGAGGCAGGCTGTCCCCCTACAGCCTATGGAGGTCCATGGCGGAGCAGATATCCACCTGCAGCCTGTGGAGGACCCCATGCCAGGGCAGGTGGGTGCCTGAAGGAGGCTGTGACCCCATGGGAAGCCCACGCTGGAGCATGTTTGCTGGAAGAACCTGTGGACCCGCGGAGAGAAGAGCCCACGCTGGAGCAGGTTTTCTGGCAGGACTTGTGACCCCATGGGGGACCTATGCTGGAGCAGTTTGCTCCTGAAGGACTGCACCCCATGGAAGGGACCCATGCTGGAGCAGTTTGAGAAGAACTGCAGCCCATGAGAAGGACCCACATTAGAGAAGTTCATGGAGGACTGTCTCCCGTGGGGGGGATGCCATGCTGGAGCAGAAGAAGAGTGTGAGGGGTCCTGCCCCTGAGGAGGAAGGAGCGGCAGAGACAACATGTGATGAACTGATCCCAACCCCCATTCCCCATCCTGCTGTGCTGCAGCTGGGAAGGAGGTAGAGAAACTCAGGAGTGAAGTTGAGCCCGGGAAGAAGGGGTGAGGGGGGGTGTTTTAAGATTTGGTTTTATTTCTCATTACCCCATTTTGGTTTGATTGGTAATAAATCAATTTTCCCTAAGTCAAGTCTGTTTTGCCTGTGATGGTAATTGGTGAATGAAGTCTCCCTGTGTTTATCTTGACCCATGAGCCTTTCATTGTATTTTCTCTCCCCTGTCCAGCTGGGGCAGGGAGTGATAGAGTGGATTTGGTGGGCACCTGACATCCAGCCAGGATCCTTACTGAGGGCTGCTGTATGGTTGCAGTGTACTTCTGTGGTGGTACAGCACGATGTAATGTTGGGAGGGAGATAACACTCAAAAGATTTTAGGGTGGGGTCTAAAGCTCTGGTGTGTATAGAAATTTAGATGCCCTTTCTCACTGATGATACTGGGAAATAAGTGAGCCCCTATGGCGTGAGATAAAGGGTCTAGCAGTAGAGTGGCGATTCCTGTCCCTGAATTGCTGCAGGGTTATGATGACAGTAATAGGTGACAGTCAAAGGGTCCTTAATGAAGTGGAGAGAAGCCAGTCTTAAAAGCTTTTGTATCATCAGCTGTCATGTGCGTGCTCATGTGTGCAAGCACTTGCACTCTAGTAATGTAACTTTTACGGTCTTAGATTCTGAATTATTTAGCTCTGTAATGCCTGCTTACCAATTATGTTGGTGCATTATTAGCAGTTATTTATCTTCATTGCGATTGCTTGCTTACTTGAATGTGCTCTTGTGCACCAAGGTTCCCTCAGAGTACTTGCAAATAGTGTGTTGCTCCTACAAAAAAAAAAAAAATGAAGAGATCAAGAGCAGATTAACTTTGATGTGAGAAGGGAGTTGGAATAATGAAGCACACACAAAACTTCCAGGCTTATTTTTAACACAGAGTTGGACAGTCTGTCCTATATGCCTGTTGGAGCTGAAAAGTACTTTGATTGTTCTCACCTTGCTTCAAGTTAAAAAAAAAAAAAAAAAAACTAGATAATACTGAACAGCTTTTGGTCATGGTGGCTTGTAAAATAATTTGCCTACAGATGTCTATTACAGTGTGTTATAGTAAGCCAAATTTAATACAGTAACTGTTGTGGTGATTTAGGATCTAAGAGCTGTGATGAGCTTTGATAGTAAGCATTTAAGAGGAAGGGGAAATAAGAAAGACATTCCTTCCTGTAGACCTCTCGCGTGTTGACTTACAGCAACATGTTGAGTTGAAGGGAATTGATTTGTGCTTCTTTTAAAAGTGGTGGGGAAGAGTCCAGGGCCTTGTAAAGCGTAGACTTGTGATCTGTTGTGTGGTGGAAATGTGGGTAAGAAACGGTATTGAACAATTCTGGTTGATGTTTCACAAAAAATGCCTTACTTATCAGCAGTGCTCATCACACAAGCCTTTATGTTTTTCTTTATCATAAGAAAACAGAATCTCATATCAATAAATTTTTTCTTTAATAGCATTGGAAATATGTGCTCAGAAATGCTAGCTCTTTCAGATAATTTCTGTGTTGAAATTTCCTTGCAGATGAATTACTTCAGAAGGAGCAAAACTATTCTGATGATGTTTTGGCCAATATGATCAACGAACCCAGAATCAGCTATGGAAATGATGCTCTCATGCCTTCGTTGACGGAAACTAAGACCACAGTTGAGCTTCTTCCAGTGGATGGAGAGTTCAGCCTAGACGACCTTCAGCCGTGGCATCCCTTTGGTGTTGATTCTGTTCCAGCCAATACTGAAAATGAAGGTATGTACAATAGGGGGAAAAACCACAGAATATTTTGAGTTAAGCTTTGTGGTTTTTCTTCACATTGTTCCCTGAAAATTGACATCTTTCTTATGTAAGCAGGATAGAGGTTCTCAAATATAAGTTTAGAACTCATCTGCCATGTCAGCTGTGTCTCTGATGGAACAGAAAATCCTGACTAAAATTTGGAATTTAGACACTCAATGAATTTCAGTGTTGAGCTTACTTTCCTTTAAAAAAAATAAAAATAAATTCCAGCAAATTATGAGTGACAGTCTTATAAAATACATGACAACAAGCTAAGGGGGGTTGATAAGTCATTAGTTTTGTGCCATAATGAAATTAGTGTTTTAGTTAAGGGAGAGCTTTTTATTTTCTGGCATGAAAATGATTACAGGTCCAGTACAATCCTAGCATGAGTTGATTTTATTTCACCACGGCCACCACTGGTTGTCTGGAATGTACTACAGAAATGTTCCTGTATACTCAGCAATGCAACTGGCTAATGAAGACTTTTTTTCTGAGGAGTATTTTACGGTGCTCGTGGACTAATTTATTGAAATGGCTGCATAATGCTTTCATAATTTATGTATAATCTGGAATTGGTATTTTACTTAGGTTACAGAGCCAATTAATCAGAAACTTGAGGGACTTCAATCATGTCATTCAAATTCCTGCTACTGTGTTTGTTTTCTTTTATCAGTTCAACTCCACCATCATTAGTGATAAGTTAATCACAATAGTGGAAGTTTGATGCTGCAAAGCAGCAGACAGAGGCTGAAGCTACAGAAGTATTTTTTCAGGCAAATTTGTGTTTTGTGGATCTGTGATTTGTAGCTGAACTGCACAGACATTAGCATCCTCCAGAAGTCTTTTGAAACCAGTGGCTTAGGCTATACTTGCTCTCAAAATGAGTTCTGAGACCAGCCTTAGGCAGTTAGTCCTGCTGCAGCACAATGTGTGAGTGACTGTGGGCAGCTGGGTGCTTGGGAGACGAAACACAGGATGGTGGGCATGGATTTGCCAGGTCTGGTGCCAGGTGAAATCAGTGGAGTCAGAACTAGTTTTGTAAGCAGTGGGTCATCCCCAGGAGTCAGAGAAGCATAAGATCAGGCAAAAGAAAAGACATAGCTAGGATCTGAGCAAAGGTCAACAAATGAGTAAGGCAGAAGTGTACCAGATTTGAAGGGAGGAGGAGAGGCTGGTCAGGATTGAGGCTAAAATCAGACCACCAGGGAGTTAGCACTACAGGTAGCAACCAAGAAAAAGAGCAGACAGAGTTGGAGCAAACTCAATGGGCTGGCCAGCAGCAAGAACCAGAAGACAGGAGATGGTGACAAGGACTCCAGATGTGTCTGGGGGCATTTGTGGCCAAGTGACATGCTGAGCGGCCGAGAGCAGCTGGCTGGATTGCGTCAGGTGCTGGCAAGTAGCGCAGACGGCTGTGCAGGCTGGCAGGCTAAACTTCAGTTTCCTGGGGATTCGGCTGCAGCTTGCTATAGCACACGTCAAGGCTGTCTGCCAGGAGCAGACCACAGTCCGGCTGGTGGTGTCTGTCCTGCAGGAATTTTCCAGTACAGCACTTGCTGCAGTTTTTCCCATAGTCAAGGTATACAGGGCATCAATTTCTATACTCGCTGCCTGGAGGGGGGGAAATTAATTACTTTTGAAGTCTGTCCTCCCAGCTTTCAAAATTTACTGATTTCAGTCACCAAGTTCAGAAGTTATTAGGTAGACAGGTGCACCCAGACATACCCACAGTTTAATCACACAAGCCTTTTTTTCCTTCAGAAACCTGGCTAAGCCCAGAATCTAATAATGAAGGGTACATACTTCAATGTGACAGTGAATTCCCATAGGCAAGTATATTGAGCGTGGTTCTCATTTTAAAATGTGTGACAGCAAATATGAAACAAGAATTCTTCTGCCTTGAATAACATACTGTTTAATTATGAATCCTGTGTATTTTAATGCACTACACCATTTGTTGCAGCACTTCTTAATGTTTACTGTGGGAACGAACATCTTTTAACTTTCACGCCTTTAAGTTGTTAGGGTTTAGGGGGTTTTTTATATCAGGATTGTATCTGTCATAAAGTTACTGCAGCAAAAAATTCTGTTAGGCCAACCATTATTAGTGTTTAAGTCTGCAGAGTTAGAAATAGAAATTATTTGATGACTTAAACCTCTTCAAGTCCTTCTTGTTTCCCGTTACACTTCTCTGTCATCTACCCAAACCAGTGTTGTAATGTGATCATGCCTACAATGCCTTCCTTCTTTCTTAGATACCCTCGCTATAGCTTTGCTCCTAGTATCAAAGGGGAATTTCACAGCCTCATCTTTTTCCTTTGTGTTCACCTCCCATCTCTTTGTTCCAGAAACCCAGGACTAACTGTGCCATTTGTCCTCATGTCCCATGCCTGTTTTCTTCCGCAGCCATGGTCTAATCCCAGGCTTTGTCTAAACTGCTTCCGAAAACATGTATCTGTCTTGTTATAATATGCTTTGGAAGTAGGAAGAAGTAAATAACAATTGACACAATTTTCTCCTCTTTATTCCTCTCCCTCTCCACTGAAGGTCTTTTTGCATAGACTGTTTTTCATGCAATAAGTTCCCCTTATGCAGGGAGGGGTTTGTATTTTATGCAGTACTGAACAAGTCATTGGTGTTTTTTAACAAATAACTGTTGATCAAAAAAGGCTTAAGTTCAAAAATTGTGTGCTAAAAAAACCTCAAATACTGTAGAGTGACTAATCATTGCAATTTTAGCGATGGTCAGCATCTCTTGCTGCTAGGAGGTGCTGAGCATGCCAGCAAAGGTCAGAGAACTGAGCATCTCAGCTCACATTTACTTAGATATGAGGGCTCAGGGTACTCAGCACCGTCGGTCACAGCATGTTCATGTGAACAGCCTGGTATCTGGGAAATCTGCTGGGCAGTTGGTCCAGCAGATTTAAGAGAGACTGCCAGAGGAGTTTCAGATGGCAAGCAAGTTACAAGTTCTTTTTGGTCTAGTTTGAAAGCTGAAGTCAACTTTTTTAAAACTCTGCTGAACACAAATCTAGAGAGCTATCAGCTCAGCATATGCAGGTGCGTTTCTGGGTAGAATGAGAGTCTCCACTTCCTCACTGCAAAGAGCTGTTGCACTGTATAAGCAATAGTTTTCTTCAGTCCTGAGCAGGCACATCAGGTAAATCATTCACCTCATTGCAATTTGCATTCCTGTCAAAACAAATTTCTAATGGGACCACTGACATCTGAGAGGCAACTGAACAGATCCTGTTGCTGACTGGGTTAGGACCTGGGATCCCACCCCCTCTGTCACAGCCACAGCAATGGACTTCTTTTTAATGAACCATTTGGGGAATGCTTAAACCAAAACATGATTGTGGAAAAAGTGGAAGGAAATGCAGCCCTTAAGTCTTTGTTTCAAAGTATCCAGTATTCTGCCTACAAGCCATGAAGTTAAAATATTACAAAAAAATACCCTACATTTTTCATTAGTGCCCATGCCTGTTTTCTTCCATGGCCATGATCTAATATCAGGTTTCACCCAGAGATATTAATAATGTATTGCATTGGTACGTTGCCATGTAATGTCAAGGTATCTTAACTCAATTTGAAATTTTCCAATCTAAACTGCATGTTTAGATAAAAGGATAAGTTTTATGCAAAGCGTTTATTGTACTAAAATTGCTTTTTCTGATGAATGAGTGAAAAATAGCCTAAAAATGAAAAGACCTTGAAAGTCTAGCATAGCTCAGTAGTTTCTGAAAGTATTTTCTTCCTTATTGTTTCCCTGAGGTCGTTCCCCAGTAAATGTCCACAGAAATTAATCCAAAGTACCAGGTAATACACTACACAACTTGCATGGCTGAATGAATGTATGTCTAGTGTATTGAGATACAAATTAGTTTAACCAAAAATACCCTTTGAGGACACTGCAGAAGGCACTACCAAACTGTCAGGAAATTGTATTTTAAGAATGAAAAACGCACCTTCACAGGTGGGGGCAAATCCCCAACAGCTGTGAAGCTCTGACACTGCCAAGGTCCCTGGGCATTTTGCCAATGACTACCTGGGTTTAGTGTTGTACCCTTTGTATTTTACCATGCAGTTACAGTTAGCCTTAGTGACAAAGTATTTACCTAAAGTGACATTTTTGTGAATGTACTGTTTTATCCTTATGACTTGGCCAGTTACTCCCTTCAACACTGTTCTTGGTAGACGAGCATCACATAGCTCTTTTCAGCTACTAGTTTGTGCCAGGTTTTGACCTTTTTGATTCACCTTTCTTTTATTTCTGAAAAGAGAAGCAACCACATTCTCTCTTGCTCTTCTGAGATATATTAGCATTAGATACGAGGTGGGATGTGTACCCTGTATAAAGCCTGTGAGATCAGCATAAGCAGGTATATACCAAGTTGGTTCCTTGAGGCTAATTGGAAAATCAATTTTCAGTCTTAATTCTGTATACTTATGTGTACGTGGGAGTGTGTTCAGGAGCATCAAAATGAATACAGTTTTTATAATAATACACAGTACATCTTAGAGTTTTGATTATTGATAAATGCTGTAATATGTTCAAACTTCTCCCCTCTACATCAACTGTTGTGAGGTGGTGTGGTCCAACGGGGCAGGCAGTGAGGAAGCCCACGGACAAGATTTTTCAGAGTTAACTGCTGATTGTGTTTATCAATACAGGAGCAAGAGCAAACAGGTTTTAAAATGCAACTAAAATTCAAAAGGTGGCACCTCAGGGCTCTCCAGAAACCAGCCTGTCTTTGTATTGTGTTGCCCAGGGTGTGCTGCACTTGAGCACCTGGAATCACGATCTGCTTTGGAAGACCCTTGGCTCTAAGCTTTTGTCTCCAGTTTTTGCCCTGCAACTGGTTTGTGACCTTGAGCAGGTTGTTTCACTTTTGTGTCATTATGATATGTGCTGGTGATGTTTGCCTTTTCCCCTGTAAAGTGCTTCTAAAACTGCAGAAGACAAGAAGGATTATTCATTATTAATACTTTCACCTAACTCCACAAATACTGCATTACGCTGTACAGCAGAAACGTCATCATTTTCTCCCTTCACCTACTCCCATTTTTATTGCTACCCACAGCCTGCTCTCAGCTCGCCATAGCTATGGGCATGTAGGGTTACAGAGTGCTGAGCAAGAGGGAAATAAAACCCTTCAGCCTTCTAGGGAAGAGGCAGGGCGAGGGTGACAGAGGAGGGTTCTGCAGGAACAGTTTGGGTAATTGTTGTGGTTTAACCCCAGCTGGCAACTAAGCACCACACAGCTGCTTGTGCACCCCCAGCCTCCTCGCTGGTGGGGTGAGAAGCAGAAAAGGCCTTGACTCTATGTAAGTACTGCTCAGCAGTAACAAAAATATTTCTGTGTTATCAACACTGTTTCCAGCACAAATCCAGAACATAGCCCCATACTAGCTACTATGGAGAAAATTAACTCTATCCCAGCCAAAACCAGCACAGTAATGTTGGTCCTTGGTTGTTTCTTCCCTTCAGTCCTTTCCACTGAAAAGTACTGCTGACCTACCTGAGGGTTGGTGCTGACAATATTGGAAGACCTAGCAGAAGACTTAAATAGGAAAATACTCAAAATTGTAGTTTTTTGTTAAGGATGGAAATTGGGTTTTGTATAGCGCTATGTAAGGAAAGCAATTACATGGTCTGCTAGCGCAACTCTCAACCGCTGTGAAGTGGTTTGATGGCTTGCCTCTGCAGCACCAGACCAGCAAAACTCTGTGAAAATCCTGTCCTTCTAGTAACACAAGTCAGATGTGCAGATTTACTTTTAGTCTGTGGCTACTGTAAAGCTGACTAACTGCTTTTTTCCAGAAGCAGGAGCTATTGCAGTCACCTCCTGTGTACAAAGGACACGGATGTCACACAGGCTTTCACTTACAAGCATGGGAGGTTGTTTGTCAAACCCATAAGAACACAGACTTCCTAAGAAGATGGGCAGTCCCCTTGCTTAAGTTAGCAGTATTGTAAGGTTAGCGTGATTTTCTGATGCTGAATACAGTGAGCAGTTCACTATTGAAAACTGTGCTTTTGTCAGGTTTCCTATGTTACTGTGGTTCCCTTACTGCTGATTAGAATGTTCATACTTGAATCCTGAATCTCAAATGAATGAGAATACCTTATTTTAAAAATTCTGAATTCCAAGCTACAATGTAAAATTTTATTTCTGAATTTAATTTGTTTCTGACACTGGCACTTGGGTAGATAAGGAAGGCAACCATATTGGAGCAAAAGAGAGAAACAACAAAAAAAAAAGAGGGGAAAAAAGATCTGAATGTTTTAATGAACTTCTCCAATAAGTTGGACTTAACTGAGGCAGTAGGTAATGACTGAAACAACTCTAAAAGTTTTGAACATCCTGTTTTCTATTAATGTCAGTGAGCTCCATCAATCTTAGGTTTCAGCTGGTAAAGCCTTAGTACAGTAATACAAGCATTTTAAAACTGTGTATGACACACAATTGGGTAGAAAGTGGTGTTTCTCCTTTGCTTCCCTTTCAAAAATGAGAAGGCAAATTTACTGTCTACAAATAGGAGCATATCAGAATGAAGCATTGATTGTATTCTCAAAATGTGCTTTACTTTTAAAAAACCTTACAGCTAGTGCTGTGAAGAATCCCTATTGAAAGGAAAAAGGAGTCGGGATTCAATGGGTTTGTAAGTCAGCGTTGATCAAGACTGGCTGCAAGAACTCACTCATCATGTCTGTTCTTGCTGCCAATTCTGATCAGACAACTGGAAAGTTTGCACATAATATAGTTTCACAGTTTCACTCTATGGACAGAAATCCTTTGATCTTGATGGTTTCTTACTTTAAGCAGTAACCAGAATATGATACAAAATTGACACATCAGCTGTGAAGCTTTCCTTTTGAAGTGGTGCCCATCCCTTCCTTCTATTTCCAGGAATAACTGAAGGCAGATGTTTTCTAGCTGTTGCTGTGGTAATTTTGTTTATGCAGTATGTCTCCTGCCTTGTCCCAACAAAAGAGTACTTGACTTTATCATTTTGGGGGATTTTGTTTATTTTTTTGCTTTTTTGTTTCTTTTCTGCACATGCCCAGTTGAGCCAGTTGATGCCCGCCCAGCCGCAGACAGAGGACTCACCACACGACCAGGTATATAACTTGCATGGCTTTTACCTAACCTGCGTTTTCCCAGTATGCATGTAGTCTGCTTGAGCTGAAATGATCACCTTTTCTTTGGTATAACCCTCTCTTAATGTAATGCTATGCCATGAACTAGGGAGGAGTTCCCACACAAACCCCCATCAGCCTGTGTGAATGCTGTGTCAAGGGTGTTTGGAATGGGTACTTCCAGAGGGAGTGGGACCCAGAGACCCAGAACTAACACTCATACCAAGTTGTCATCCTTCTGGCAGTAATGCTTTGGCAGGTGCAGGAGGCGGTAGGCATGGTATCCCATAGTGCAGAGAGTACTTCTGGAAAATTTGGAAACATATGATAGAAATGTCAAGTCCTCTATGTAAAGTATACAGTTTCTTATAAGTTGGGGTAATAAAGACTTCATGCCTACAATTTTAGAATTGCAGGGGACATCATGATTTTTTGCTGTGATATTTATCTTGGCTAACTCCAGGTACCTAAAAATTGATACATATATTCACCCTCTGGATTCATTGAGAACACCTCTGTACGGCTATTCATTCCATTCTAGGATAGAGAGGGGTGATTATTTGCCCTCTGTAGGTACCTGTGTTGTCTTACTGATTTCAGAGTAATAGCAGATGACTAGCTTGAGTCAGGCTGCAAATGTCTGGAAAAGTTAAATGGGACAAATCCAATTTTCAGAAGTAAAAGCTTGCTTTTCATACTAACTTTTTTTGCTTTTTAGGTTCTGTTTCCCCTTGTTTTTGTTTAGGATTATCTAGAAATGTCTGATTCCTTTGAGAGCAAACAGCCTTTTATTTCAGAAGAGGTTACTCTCCAACATATAGTGAGATTAGATCAGTATATTTTAGAGTCACAATTTTCACTGTCACATCATCAATGTGTTTTTTTCTTCAGTAAGATAAAACTGATCAATCTGTCATCTTTTTCCCTTCATCTTTTCTTCTAAACATCCATTGGATAGCCAGATGGGCAACACCTTCCTAGTGTATTTAAATCTTTCTGGTAACTTACCTGTGTTTACTGACTACAGAAATTGCTACAGTGGGAAGTAAAATAAGCTCCTATGTTACAGCAATTGGGATACATGTCAAGGCTGGCCAGGTGATGTGCTTCTAGCACTGTTTTAGGAGTCTGACATCTTTACTTTTGTTTAGAGTCTTAATTCATTCCATGAGGAGCGCCTGGAAACAGGTACAGAGCTGGCTGTACAACAGTGCCAAAAATCATGCGATCAGGGAACATCCTCCCAATATTGGGTTATCTCTGCTTTCTGGGTTAGATTTCTTCCCCAAGAGCAGTAGAAAATACCATCACAAATTAAACATGAATGTCTTCAATCCAAATTTGTAATGTTAGTTCAGTCTAGCAATTTTCTTGTAAGATTAAAGTTTGTGATTGTTAACTATTTTAATTTCAGTTGCCTTGAAAAATCTCCTGTTATGAGGCCCATACTTATTACTTAAGATTGTTCCTTCCTCCCTTCTGTTCCCCCACACAAACACACACATGACAGAAAACTTTGGTGTCCCTTCTCTAGAGAAAGGATTTTCTCATGCTGCCACACTCTAGTTTCAGAGTGAAATGATGCATTTTAGTCCACTGTACCAGAGTGCATGGTTGGTTGGGGTGACACAAATAGTACTGAATGTATAGCTAGCATAGGTCATGACCGATCTTTGTGGATATGTATGAGACTATTGAGGAGAAGTAAAAAATACTTTAGTGTGTGATCGTTATGGCTTGAAATTTCCAGCAGATACAGTAACTTACGCACTATGAAAATCACATGGGTTATTTCCTCAATTTTCTGCTCAAGTACAAAAATAATTCTGACCAGGGGCCTGTGCTGCCTTCATCACTTTTAGCACAGAGTTTAAGTGCTGCAAAGGCTCATGCTCTGCTTTTGGCACAGAAAGTGAGCTCCTCCAGCCTGGCAGGGATGCGTGCTGCAGTCCTCCATGCAGCGGGATGGTAGCTTCCCTGGAGAGATTGAAATCTGTCACTGGTGTGCCTGCATTCTGAATTTCACAGCATAAAGTGTTTTATGGGTGCATGTGAAATAGGGATTTTGCCCCTTTACAGTAGTGGTAAATGTATCTTAACAGTAAGTAAAACCATTCCTGGTAGACCTTAAGTTCCTTATGTCTTTAAGCACCAGGTCCAGACTTCTGCAAATTTGTCCTTACCGATACGAATTCTGCCAATAAATGTCCATAGGATTTTTCATCATCCTTTAAAAGCAATTTATATGCGGTAAAATTGCAATTTAACAAAAAACTGATACTACTGTGAGTAGCTTCATAATAGGAAATAGAGGAAAGCAAATGGATGCTTAGTTAAACTGTAAAATACAAAAGGGATTCTGACAGTTTAAAAATGTGTGCTTTAAAGTTGTTTTTTTAAAGTTACTAATTATAAATAAAATTTCTATGTTAGAGCTAAAAAGGAAAAGATACTTTTTTTGCGGTCACTATCCTTTTGGGATAGTTTTCATGGTTTGGGGCTATTCCTTATGAGGAAAAAAATCTGAAAAACAAGGATATTATTCTAGAATGACAAAGTATTGACAAGGGACCTGGAGGCAGATTAGTACATGTAGCTGCTTGTAACATTTTGTTTTGTTTTAATTGCCCAGATTCTTGTTGATTTCCACAAAGGTTTGCCCTTTTTACGGTCCTGACTTTCCAGTTTGTGCTTCTACTTGTTTTGCTCAAGTGAACAAGGTGGTGACCTGCTTCTTCAGGGTGAAAATACAGGTGTCATGTCAACCTGCAACAGTCACAAGCCTGGGAATAAGAACAAGTGAATGTTTTGTAGGTGTTCAAAGTCCTTGAAGAAGATCTCTGAAAGGACTAAGACAAACAAAAAAAAACATGCCCTTTTTTCTCTTCACCATTTTCTTTTTGCCCGTTTTTGCCCTCAAAACATTCTTACAATGATCACCTTTTTCTTAAAAGTAGATCCAAAAATCATGCAGATGATCTTTGTCTCTTTCCCACAAGACAGATAATTTGGTCACAGTGAAGAAAAGACAAGCAAGGACTTAGTATTTGCGATAACTAGAATCTTGTTACTTCACCACATCATTCTCTCTCTTTCAAAAATAACTAAATAATGTCTATGAGTGAAGTCAGGAAATGTGAAGAGTTATCCAATCCATAGAGCAGAAAAGCTTTTCAGTGAGGATCAAGTTTAAAACATTTACTAAAATTTAAGCCAGTTGTCCAAATCCCTACCTCTGTTGCACTCCACCTTGGCTGTCAGCAGTTGAACCTTGAATTTGAATCTGATTTACATCAGTCCCAGGAGGAGAATAATGTCAGGGGGACCCCCTTTTCCTAGTATAGATACAACATCTGTGTGGTTCACATTGGTATTTGAAAAGAAGCCTAGTGCTTCCACACACTGTCCTTCCCCCTTTTAGTTCACGAATGGGGAAACAAAAATAAGAACTATGCCTAAATCCCATTCATGTTGTCTCTTTACTGAAAAGGAAGTAAAAAGAGATAATAAAAGGTCAATGGGAAGAAAAATATCTAGGTGTACGAAGCAGTCATCAGTGAGCTATTTAATACAGCACAAAACGGTAAAAGATTTGTGGCATATTTCTTGCTATTTATAAATTGCTTCATACAGGGAGACGTTAGACGACTTCAACCCAGCCTGAGAACTTCCATAGGAAGAGCTTCAAATATAAAGAATACCTCTTTACTTGATATCCTCACTCTAACAGCTTTTTCAGTAGTGTTTCCTTCTCCCCTGTGCCCCAGAGGTTACATTTTCATGATGAATATTTAATGTCTTGCAGCTGAATTTTGGGTGTGTGTTTTTAGTAACTTTTTTCTCTTTTTTGTGTGTGTGTGTGCATGTAAATATGCAGACAGAGATATACACAAAGATATGTATAAAAACATGTTTAGATACTCAAAAGCAAGCTTCTTTTTACTCATGTTAATTCAGCAAGTCTGATCTGTGGAAATTGAGTGAGGATTAGAAAACCTGCCATCAGAATGGTTGTTGCTTAGTATCAGCAGATTTTCTGAAATTCAAGGCGATAAAGAAAACCAGTGCTCTGTTCAGGGTAGATCATACTCTCATTTGTTGCACAGTTGCAACTGTAATTACACCACTAACAGCTGTAATTATATCACTCACACGTTGCCTGTAGTTCACAATGCAAGGATTTTATGATATTACCTGTGTTACTTTCTTCCATGTAGTGTAGTTTGGGGGTTTTTTTGCGTTCTCCCAACTCTTTGTCAGTTGATTTTTTTTGCAGTCAGTCAGTAATTTTGAGGAGACATTGCACATAAAGCTGTGCAGTGTCTCTGGCACTTTGGCTGATAAATCATGACATGTCCGTCTTTATGACATTATATAGAAAGCTAAGGGATTTTTTTTTTCATACATGGCTGCAGAGGCTCTGTAAGCCTGATGGCTGTTCTGCAGAATCATTAGCACATACACGGCAGTCTCTGTGAGGTGAGGGCATAGAGCAGCTTAGTGAATTATTTATGATTTTCTTGCCAGAAAGTGCCAGGGGTTTTTTTCCTGTATTAGTGATGTTAATTCAATACAGTTGTCTTAAACCAGCTGTCTGCAGCTACCAAATAAAAATCATAAATGGATTTTTTTCATTAGATTGTTTTGTTTCGTTTTATAAATCCGATAGTTATTAACTGTGAATGCAATTATATGTGCATATGCACAGCACCTGCATTGACATGGCAGAAAGATTACCAAATTTTACTTGTTTTGATTATTCATTTTTACACACAAGTAAAATAATCTCTGGTATTCTGAGAGTTACTTCATACTAAGTTCCAATGAGATTCTTTTTTTAAAAAGATAACATTCTTTTTTACACTTATTTTCTGCTTTCTCCAATTTGAGAGCCCTGTAGTCATCCATGAAGTAAAAGCAAACCATCATTTTACTAACTTCCAAGGAGAGACCAGAAAGTTTTTAGTTCCATGTAGTCTTTAAAGTACTTGCCCCTCAAAGATATTTGAGTTGTCCTTACAAAACTGAGTATGTAATCTTCATTTTAATCTTTATAAGTGAGTATACAATCTTCATTCTTCCTCCTTCATTTCAAAATGAAATGACCTGCACAAAGTCATAGAGTCATATGGAAGTAGTAGTTGAACTTCTAGTAACAACATGCAGCTGTCTACCTGGGTAATTGTTCAAACACTGTGTTCCTTTCTATCGGCCCTTCTTATTTTAGATGAAGCTTTACCCAGATAAAGCTCTTTACTACAGTTGTAACAGGCCTTGATTCAACAATTTTTTAGTTTTTCTTGCCATTATTCAAATACAGTTCATGGACATAGAGTTAAATGTTTTCCTGAATGCCGTCATTACATCTGTTGCTTAAACATGCTACTTTTGTTTTTCTCTATGTAGAGACCACCCAGGTCTGGTAGTTGCCACTGTGCTTCACTTGGAGGTTTAATTTTTAAGTCTAACTGGAAGACCACAGGCACAGCTAATACTGTTTCAGATCCTTGCAAAACAAAATCTTGCTAGGCTGTTATTTAACTGGTAGATGAAGCAATTACAAGCAGTGTAGTAGATAATGTACATCTAATTGTGTCCTTCATGGAATTGATTGTATCCTCTTTTTTGTATCCTTCTTAAAGCTTAAATAAATATATATATATATATTTACACAAAGGGAAAAGCTCATCTGTGTGAGAATAGTGTTACCCAAAGCAGCTATTTGATTTTTATTTCATAGAGTAGTTTTTTAACTCTGTATGGTTTTGGTTTTTTTTTTTTTTCTTTTTTTCCTTAAAAGGTAAGGAGCAATGAGGTTTGCATACACTGCTCTTTTTGGTGTTTAGATATGTGTGCGTGTGCGTGTACATGTGTACACATTTATGTGTAAAATCAGTTAACATTGCTAATTAACAGCAGTATAATTAAAAGCCCATCATAGCTCATTTTGTTGGATTTGACTAGTTGTCTTTAAGCCCGTGTTTTTGATGGCTAAATAGTTTTGTCAGTTTTTCTAAGGACTGGCAATTCAATATATTTACCAGCTGAATTGTAGCATTTTTAAATTGAAGTAGTTAGGAATGCAACTCCCTAAAGATAGTATGTAATTCAGAAGAAAAAGCACTGTTAATTATCATTATTTTTGAATTTGCAGTGAGGCTGTTGCTCTCACTTTTCTTCTTTTACATTGGCTTTTGTGTTTGGGTTGTGTATTTTAGACTTTGTAGTGAAAAAACATCATTTTGTCTCAGAATTAAAGTTCTTGTCATATAGTTAACTTTTCTTCATATGCCTGTCTTCAATGCAAGATTAGTGTGGTATTAGGCAGCCCTTAGCTGTTTGCAGCTTACCTGATTCACACACCTGTGATAAAAGTTTTGGAAAGACTTAAGTTTTTCCTTCTTCAGTTACTACCTTTGAAAAATAAACCTTTCATTTTAGCATGTAGGTCTAAATATGTAATCATCATGACAGGAAAGTGAGTGAACTTGAAATAAAGAGAATTCTGTTAAACAGAAAGTCTAAATTCTATAATGGAACATGGTGGAAAGGCATATATAACCCCATATATATATATATTTGTCTAATACCAGGTATTTAATTGATCCCAGTGCAGAGTCATGCTTCTCTTTACTATATAATCAATTATTTGCAGAAGACCACCAGTTTATCCTAGTCATACTTTTAAAACTGTTTTTCCTCACTTCGAAGGGAGATAGGAGGAAGGAAAAAATTGCTATCAGGTTTGTTAGTGCAACAGAAGATTTTTCTGTTTCTGACCTTTTTCCTGTGCTAGCTGCCAAAGACAAGTTTTAGTAATCTAACATGATTAACTTGTAATATTGAGTCCTACTTTGTGTTCAGATCCCATGGCATTTCTGTGGATTGGTGAGTAAGGCCAAGCTGACCACCAGACCTTGGTCATATGGCCCAAAGCAAAAAATATCTGCCTGATCTCAAAGCAAAAGATTGTTTAGTCTGCTGTATGCTGGAAGTACACCTCCTGTGCTACTGTTTCATGGGAATGGGAGGAGGGAAGGGAACCCTCAAAGAAATGTGGCTTTAAGGAAGCCTGAGCCTGCATTTTTCCAGCAGCTGAGACTACTGATGAACTTACACCCTCTATCACTCATTGATGTGAAGGCTCCTGACCGGTTCTGTCCCCTGAAATGCTGTTGTGACTCCTACCTGTGGCATTTGGCTCTGTTTAACTGAAGCTAACAAAGACCCACAGTCTTAAGATATCATAGCTTGCTTTCACTGAAAGTGGTCAGAGCCCAAGAGCAGAAGTACCCAAGCCCATTGTCCTGCCTCTAGCAGTGGTGCATACAGGATACTTATAGACTTCACCTCTGCCTATACTCCTGGCACGTCCACTGAGCTTTTGGCAGACAGCATTTGATAGACTTCCAGGGCTGGAAATTGTATTTTGACTGTTGTGTTATAGTAATCCTGCATGAACCTTTCTTCTTTGCATTTGTTCATCTGTCTTTTGAACATCCTCATGATTTGTGCCAATGAGTTCCACGGTCCAATTTTGCATTGTGCCAAATTATATACATACACTTTCTTAGTGTAGTTTTTAATCTGCTTTGTCATAGCCATCTTGGTGTACTGTACTTTCTTAGGAGAAATAATGAATAACCATTTCCTGTAGACTTCTTTGTCATTCACAGTTGTATAGACCTCTGTAGCATTCCCCCTGGTTGTCCCTTCCAGTTTGAAGACTGCCGATTTGTCTAGTCCTTCTTGTACAGAAACCATTCCATACCAGTGATTGTCTGTCTCTCCTTGCCTTGTATCTTTTCTTGTTCTTCTGACTTCGTTTGAGGTGGGGTGACCAGAATGGATAGCCAGATTTAAAATGAGGATGCATCATTTATACAGTGGTGTAACGATATTTTCTGTCTTCATGATTACTCCTAGCTTTCCCTTTGCCTCTTTGACAGCTGCTGAGCCAACTGCCCACAGAGAGTTACCCGCAGTGACTGCAAAGTCTCTGTCCTGGGTGGAACAGAGCTATTTAGAGCCTGTTGTTGTGTATGTATAGTTAGGGCTGTGTATCCCTGTGAGCACCACTTTACATTATATCAACACTGAATACCATTTCCCTTTTATTGTGCACTCAGAATTTGTAATACCCTTCTACAGTTCTTTGCAGCTGGTTTTACTTTGACTATCCTCTTCTTTTCTTTTAACTTTGTCGTGTCACTATTCACTCCTTTATCCAGATCACTTTACAAGCAGCACAGCACAGATCCTTGTAGGACCCTGCTGGTAACCTTCCTCCATTGTGAAAAATGGCTGTGTATTTACACTTCATTTCCTATCTTTTAATCAATTATGGGAAGTCAGGTAGGACTTTCCCTCCTTAATCTTTGCCATCTTAGCTTCTGCCAGAGCTTTGATCAGGGACCTTCTCGAAGGCTTTTTGGAAATCCAGATTCACTCCAAGCCAAATCACTATTTCCCATGTGCTTCCTAGCTCTTCCAGTGACCTCTAAGAGGTTTGGGAGGCAGGACTTAACTCAAAAAAAGGCAAGTGGACTCTTCACAGATGTATCTTATATATGTATGGATATGTTCTAAGCAGTATTTATAGGTTCAGTGAATATGCAAACTGTAGCAGTGGAATTGTGCAATTCCCTAGGCCCTTGCTGTGGGGGAGTTTCCACATGGTGCTTTTGCCAGTGTGTCTAAGGGGCAGCAAGTGTGGCCGTGGACAGTGGCAAGCAGCTGGAAGCCAGCAGCCTCTTCAGCTGCTGCAGCTGTGGGCAGTGAACTAGGTACTGGGAAAGCCTTTCCCCCACAGCTGTTTAATCTAGGTGAAGCGCTGCTATTCCACTGTCTTTTCCCCCCCTCCCATTTTAGTCCTAAAAACAAAAGGGGGCAGGGGGCATGTTGAAGAGGCAAGCCTCTGTGCAGCCAGATACATGTTCTCATTTTCTTCACTTCACATTGATGCAGGTGTAGGGGCTATTTTGAGATGATGCGGAGAGTAAATTGTATTCTTACTTTAGTTTGGAAAACTAACAATAGCTGCTTCAAGGATAGAAAGTTACACCTCTTTTCAGGTACCATGTGGATTTTATTTCCTTCGTCTCCACTTCCTCCTGCATTTCACTGACAGAACATCATGGTTTGTTTTCAAACTGCAATTTCTTAAGTAAGTTATAGTTCTTGCATTTAAAAATGGTCTCTCGTATATAAATGTCATAATATACTTGTGTTGGTACTGTAATGTGGCATCAAAAATCAGATGCTTAATAAAGAAATTTGAGGTCTTTAAGTGCTTTATTCCTTACAAAAAAGACACTTACTAAGGTGGAATTTATGAGGCAGTCAGACTGTTCAAGAAAATAACCATAAATACTTTACTGCATGAAAATTATTCTTTTATTCTTATTCTCTCCTTTGCATGCTTTACTGTGAAAAGAAAGATCAGAACCTTAGAATGGGATTGTCTGTACAGTCCAGAGAAGTTCTTGGGAAGGTCTGTTCTTGCTAACTCATAAGACAGAAATAAATCAGCATTTAATGGAAAAAGAAATTGCACATTCAAAGGTAATAAAAAGGCAAAAATTCTTGCATTGACTGCTACTTTAGACTGCGGAGCTCATTGGCACATGGAAGTCTTCAAGAATTTATTGAGAGTCCAGAGAGATGGTGGAGCACAAAAGCAGTCAGTAGTGTTGAGAATTTTAGAAGAGGTTCTTCTCTGCATCAGAGCTTAAGGTCAGCCCAAAATACTAAGAATCAGAATGAAGGCTTGGAGAGAGGAGTTGGAGTGATAAAATGCTAAAATAAATATAGACAAGGAATATGAACCAGTTTGTTCTTATCACATTAGATAGGGTGAGGAAATAACTTCTCATAAACACCATGCTTCTGCAGTGTTTGTACCTCCAAGAAACATAAATGTCAGTCAGTTGGTACTGAGAAGGAAAATAACCAGCTACATGAATACCCATATGTTCTTTATAAGCCAGAGCCAGCTTTTCAGGACAAAACATTCATAGATACACATATACGATGCACTGCGTAGCTGTTTTAAGTCTGGCTCATTCTCCTAAAGCTATTTTCCAGGAGGAAATCTTGGCTTTCTTTCCAGTTAGAGAAGTGCAGCATCTCCCCTTTGCACCCATAAGGGGAGAACAGGACTGCAAACTATCTACAGTTAAAATCCCTGCAAGCTTTGCTTACTTGCTTTACTGTATGTTTCTAATTAAGAGGGACAGTTATCTCTCAGGCAGAACTCAAGACTTGAATCATGTTAATTCTGAGCAGTCTGAAATCTGAAAACAAATAAGAACTGTGTAAACTTCCCAAACTTTTTAATTACTCTAACTTGTGCATGTTGGTACAAAAGGTACGGACTCACAGGAAGCATGAAAATATAGTATCTGGGCTTCCCCACCTCATACCACGGGTATGTGGTTTTTTCCTCACAGCAGCCTGAGCTTAGGGAGGAGGAAGATTTTGGCCTAAACACCAAATTTTCTTGACATTGCTAAAGAGGCTGTCAGAGCAGATCTGTCTGCATCCTGTGAGCCAATTCAGGAGTCTGCTGTTGGTCCCTCGCAGCTTAGTTCTTGTGTTGTTTCATGCTGAAAGCCTTTGATGCTTGTACCAATATAGCTGCAGTGGCTTAAAGAACGTTTAACAGAGGAGAAATTTTACCAGCTCGTTCTGTGTTACCTCAGTGGGACTGAAATGTCAGATGTACCTCACTTTCCTCCTAGTACCCTTTCACATTGCATCACACCTCCTCCATGTGAATGATACCATTGCCTTCTGCTCTTGTAATGGTGGAGGTAAGCAAAGCATAATTGAGTCGAAGACTTTAATGAATTGTCATTGCGGTGCAATGCAGGTTCTGGATTAACCAATGTTAAAACAGAAGAGATATCTGAAGTGAAGATGGATGCAGAGTTCCGGCATGATTCAGGATATGAAGTTCATCATCAGAAGCTGGTGAGTGAACAAACAGTGCTTTCCACACGTGCATTTTGAGCTGCTGATTCAGTCTTGAACTAGTGGGTTAATTATGGCATTGTTTCCCCTGAGTGATGTGGGTGCTAAAAGTGCCAACAAAAAGTTTTCACGTGAACAGATTATGATTTTTCTGGTTCTCTCTTAAATGAATGTAAACTTGGAATAATTTTAGCAGAGAGGCTAGAAAGCCATCAAGTCTCATATGAGAGGAAATTCTGACAGTTCCAGCCCTTGCGCTGTCACATGACTGGATGTGGTCATATGGGCAATACTTGTCCCACAGTCCATCTGTCATGGTCACATAACTAAAGAGAAGGGATACGGAGGAAGGAAAATGCTAAGTAAGTTTTAAAAAGAAAAAAAAAAACGATGGAGACACGCAGCATGGTGCAGCAAGAAATAGTGACACCATTTCAAGACTAGATTCCTTTTCTGGCAAAACAGATGGCGGTGGTACATGAAGGAGGCTAAACTCCATGGAGCATAACCTTTCACAAGATTGTCTGCTTGGGATAAGAGGAGATTCTCCATTGGCCTTAATTCTAATTTGTACTTGGCTGTATCATTGTGTTTTGTTCTTTAAGGTATATTGAATTATTAACAGGTGAAGGGCAGGTAGGAGCAAAATATTGTTCCCCATTTGAACTGTGCTTCTTAAGAACACAAAAATAACAACCAAAAGCAATGTAAGCAAATACAAGCATCTTCTAAAAGCTTTTTTCAGTCCCTTAAAAAGTAATGAAGAACCCCAACAGCAATGTTGACTATAAACCTTTTCTACTTCCTCTTTTGTAAAGGTATATTACATGATGAGATTTCAGTTCCATGACTTTCAATATTCTGATATTAAACTTGAAAGCTTTTTTTCTTAATGTATTCTTAAAGCTAAGTAGTGCTGAAAATTGAAATTAACATGGAATTCAAATTTGCATTTGAACTAGGCAGTCACTGGGTGAAAAGATACTCTGCCATCTCTTTGATGCCAAGAACTGAGAATTCCCAGTTTGACGAGCTAATCCAAAATGCATTAGCACTAATTTGGGAAATTCTGACATGCTTAGCTCAGATGGGTTAAACATCCTGATGGAGTAAACCCATGCAGCTTACTGAAGGAAAAGAGCTTGCAGGAATGCATTCTAGACACAGTAGTTATTGATCCTGTGTCATATGCACTTCCCAGCTGCAACCTTTAATAAGTGGTTTGATACCATCCTGAGCAGTTTGGTGCTGGAAACTACCCTTACCATGGTGGTTGATAGGAAGTGCATTGCAATCCCTGCACTTGAGTAATGTGTCATGTTTAAAATGGGACCTTTCCAGCCTTTTAAAGCATTTTATGCCATGCTTCTTACTGATAAGTACAACCATTATTTGAAAATTAGTAAGCTGTCCTCTAGGTTATCTTTTCAATTGAGTCTGAGCAAGGAGTCCGGTATTGCTGAGAAAGAACTGGACCGATGCCTTACAGGACATTGCTTGTTTACCACATGCCATATCCTAGCTGATGCCCTTCTCCATTAGCTTTAATTCAAAAGCAGTAAGCAGAAAATACTTTCAGCTGTGTTTTCCTTCTCCTGTGCTCTGATAGGATTTACTGAAACAGTTTCCTTAGGATATTGCTTTGAATTCAGCTGCATGTTGTATTTTACACGCAGACTTCTGAATCGAGCTGAAATTGCAGTTATTTTCCCCCTTATGAGTGTTCACATTTTAACTGTACTTTAAGTTGATTTTCATGGCACAGAGTGCTTAAGGCCTTCCTCTGTTGTACCTGTGTATTAGCTGGGGCATTTCACAGTGCTCCAAAATAGCACGGTAACATAATTTCAGTCCTGGGCAGGTAAAATTGACAGAAGAAATTATTACTTCACATCAGCTTATGCCAACACTGTCCATTGTGTGTACTTTCCACTGAATTCTTAACTTTAAGCGCATTTCTTGCTTATGACTAGGAACAATATAAATATTTATATGGCATGCTTTAATACCTCTCTGAGGAAGATTGTGTTTCTTAAAGAGTGCAAATGTTATACAGCTCATTATAATTCTCAGCTGGTTTCCTGCTTCCCTGTGCATTTTTGTTAAATACTTATCAAAGTGTTTAGTCTTTCAGAGTGAGGTAGTCTTACAATTCTGTGAATGTAATTTATTTTCTAATACTTTTTGCCCATTTTGGTTAAAAATAATAATAATAAAAGCCCACTATTGTCAAGCAGACAAAATGTTTGTAAAGTATGCATAGATATAAAATAATGCAGCATATTCCTTGAATACAAAGTAGAACAGTGAAAACAATCACCCACTTTTCATATCTGCTCCTGTTGCTAAAAGCCAATCTTACTGAATGCATAGTAAAGCATCTTGCTGTCCACTGATTTGCCTTGTCAGTATACATAATTCAAGTGGATCTTCTCTGTTTTTCACACAACTGTCACGTTGTCTAGGTCTCACATGAGTATGGTCATCACCTGGGTACAGCTCATTCTCCTTTTACCCTGCAAAATCTTGATGCGTCCCTTGGTGGTCACTTAAATCAGCATGCTTGTGTTTTTTGGACTCTTGTCTCTCTGATGTGAGAATTTTCTCCCAACTGGCTGTGTGCAAGTTTCACTGTTGTCCTACAGGTCTTCACTGCTCCTTTAACAAAGAAACGCATCAGGCGTAGTACAAACAAGCTGCACAGATGTAAATTTATGAACACTTTCATGATTAGCATTCTAAAAATAAAGAAATCTGTATGTTCCCTGGTTACTCCTCTACAAGCTTATCAGTCATTTTGCAATTAGCTTGACTTGCTTACCCAAGAAAAAAAAAGAGCCACTTAGACCCGTGTGAAGCAGAGACACGGAGATGAGTCTTTCCCTTAGCCATAGCACTGCTACACCACAGGCAATACAGATTTCCCAAATTGCTCTTCTCCCAGCTGTGAGAGCTTTGTGGTACAGAGATCCAGTTTTGAATAATTAGGGTGACATGCAATGCTGCTTAATTAGTGATACTTCAATAGGCTTTATATTGCTGTGGCAGCTGGACAGGTTAGCCAAATACTCAGTGAACTTTTTATTAGACACCTTCCTTTATTTTTCTTTTGTAGGTGTTCTTTGCTGAAGATGTGGGTTCAAATAAAGGTGCCATCATTGGACTAATGGTGGGAGGTGTTGTCATAGCAACAGTGATTGTCATTACATTGGTGATGCTGAAGAAGAAGCAGTACACATCTATTCATCATGGGGTTGTGGAGGTAAGAAAAGACTACCAAGCACAACTGGTGTCACAGTCAACACACTGCTCTATAAATATTTTTACAAATGAAGAAACCATGTGTCGTGGTTTAACCCTAGCCAGCAGCTAAGCACCACACAGCCACTCACTCACTTCCCCCCCCACCCAGTGGGATGGGGGAGAGAATCGGGAAAAGAAGTAAAACTTGTGGGTTGGAATAAGAATGGTTTAATAGAACAGAAAAGAAGAAACTAATAATGATAATGTAACACTAATAAAATTACAATAGTAATAATAAAACGATTAGAATATACAAGTGATGCACAATGCAGTTGTTCACCACCTGCCAACTGACGCCCAGTTAGTCCCTGAGTGGTGATCCCCCCCACCCCCATTCCCCCCAGTTTATATACTAGACGTGACGTCACGTCACATGGTGTGGAATACCCCGTTGGCCACTTTGGGTCAGCTGTCTTGGCTGTGTTCCCTCCCAACTTCTTGTGCCCCTCCAGCCTTCTCACTGGCTGGGCATCAGAAGCTGAAAAATCCTTGACTTAGTCTAAACACTACTGAGCAACAACTGACAAGATCAGTGTGTTATCAACATTCTTCTCATACTGAATCCATAACATAACACTATACCAGCTACTAGGAAGATGATTAATTCTATCCCAGCCAAAACCAGGACACTTATCTGTTGCTTGGATATAAGAAAGGCTCTCTGTAAGTAGAGAAACATAACTATGAGAACTGGAAGGAGGTTCATGTAACTTATTTTTCCCCTTGTGTATTGATAACCTAGTTTGCTATGTGAGTGTCTGGTTTGCAGGTAGTACTTACATTAGCCAGCACTTGAAACATATGGTTTTGCCTTCCAAAACAGGTATCTTAAATTTTTGATTGAAACTAAGTCTTGTTCAAGTCCACAGTTATGTTGCTTTCGCCTTGAGTCAAATGAACCTTGCTTTGGTCTTGCTGGAGACATACTTGCTTCCTGATGCATGTATTCCACCATCTGGGGCAATGAAGTGTCTTAAAAATATTTGAGTAAGCCTTTGTCTTAAGCCTGTGCTTGTATGTCCCTGTGCCCGTGCTGTGGTTGCTCACGTGGCTTGAAACCTTCCAAAGCGACATGGTCAGAAGAGCACCAACCGTTTGGGGTGAGATTTGAGCAGACAGCAAGCCATGAAGAATTTGGACTGAGAGGCAGAAAACAGCAAGCAAGAATCTCAGCTTTAACTTTCCATATGAAAGCTTCCAGCCCATTTTGTAGGAAATTGAAACGGGTTTTGGTTTAGACCACCTAGTTGATAGCTGCTGCCAACAGTTGCACAACCTGATACTCTCCTTTGGCTGAATTTAGCGACAACAGAATATATCAGGAGGCTTGCTAGGCCAAAGCCCCAAATCAGACATTGAATGTGGACATACCAGTATTGCAGGATGACCTTAAAATTTCAGATGGGCTTCACCTGATGGAATGACATGGCAAAGGTAATCCTTGATTCCTACAAGCTTTCTTCAGTGACAGTGAACTTGGAAACGTTGGACTAGAAATAACATGCACAAGCTGAACAAGTAATTAATGTCAAAATGACAGCATCATTTAGGGAATAAAAAATTTTACAGGTCAAACCATAGTGCTATAGCATGCAGATCTACCAAGAATATTAGTCGATTTACAGTACCACACTGTAGATGGTGTTGTCTTGTAGATTTGCTGCATTGTGTCTGGCATTGGCAGGCAGGGTTCCTTATTCTGCCAGACTTGCTCTGTGGTCTTGGCAGACTGCATAGCCTCACTGTCTGAGCTTCTCGCCTGCAAGAAAGGCATAACATCTATTTTTGTCCTAGGTCGGTGAAAATTTTATAGCACTTACTTTGGGGGAAGAAAACCCACCTCAAGTCCCATATACAATTGATATTTAATATTAAAATGTCTTAAAAATTAAGCTGTTCCAGTCTAAAGAGGAGTAATTTATTCAGCAACAGTGCTACTTTAATGTGCTGTGCACAAAAAGCACAAAAGAGCAAAATCACGTAAAAATAACAGTGCATCAGCTCTAGGTTAGCTAGTATATTTTAACAAAACTCGCAACCTCTTTGTTGCGTGTCAGAAGTTACTGTGAGAATTTAACTCTGTGATAAGGGATGCAAGATTACAAAACAGGTCCTGTTCCACCTGTATTCTTATCTTTGAAAAAGTCAACTCTTGACTGCAGTACTTTCTCTTATTTCACTATTTCTCTAACAAAAGACGTTATTAAAAATCCTGTTAGCCTTTTTTTGAAGCTCTGAGGAGGAATATACTTGTCCTATTTAGAAAAAGTGTCACAGTAATTTTCTTCCAAGCCTGAGACTGTAAATGTTTCAAAGTGGTTCAGCCTCTCCAGGAAAAGGACTGCCACAGTTAAGTAAGTAAATAACTTGAGTGATTGAAAATTGCTTACTATATGCATACATAGGAGCTCCAGCAAATGTTCTGAAGGTGTTTTTTGCCGGTGCGCCCACCCCAACTGTCTGTAGGAGGTTACTTCCTCCATGAAAGCAGGTGGCATAAAGAGAGTTTGGCACCTCTCCTGTCCTCCAGACTACAGCTGACTATCTCAACTCCTCCTCTTTCAGGTTCTCCTCTTTGAAGCTCATTTGCTTTCTGTTACAGAGGCAGTGCCTCCAGCAGGAGCACGTGGGGAGAGGTGACAATGGGAGGGCTTATAGCAGTACTAAAGAAACCATTAAAATTGCTGTAGTACTCTCCAAAGTCCATCTCTCAAAGTCCAACCTGCAGGTGTATATTAGGCAGCATCCGTTTACCATCGTTTAAACAACAATGTTGTGTTCAGTGCATCTCTGAGGGCTGCCAGCACCTCTCGTCTGGGCTTTTGATCTGCCCCTTGTGTGTAGAGGCAGCACGTGATTTTTTTCTGCAGTATTACCATCTTTCTGACTCCATGTTGGGATTTTCTGTGTGAAAGATCCATAGGCTGGAGGAGAAGGGGATAGGTGGACAGTCTCAAAAGAGGTTATCTATGTGACTGAGCTGTTTCCTCAGGAGGCATCATGGCATAGAAGTGTCTAGACTGTTTCTCAGCAGCTCCAGAGGACCCACACTTCTTACATGCTGTGTTCAACTTCTGCCACCTCCATAATGGGTGCAAAAAGCTTCTTAAAATGGTAAAGGGCTTTAGGGATTTACTGACAAGGAGATAATCAGGTTCAAGGCATGTCATTTGGCAGAGCAATACCTAGGACAAAGGTTGCAAGGCACAAGTGGAAGAGTTTGGCAGAGTCGAAATGGGTAAAAGTGAATAGAAAAGAAGACATTCAGGCTGAGCAATAGTGCACATAGGTTGGCAGTGAGATGGATTACCCTGCAGCAGACAGCTACAGGAAGGAGAGGAAGTACCAGCACTAGTCATTTTAAAGGCTAAAGGGGAAAATTAAAGAAAAAATTGACTAAGACTGCAAGTAGGAGCCTCAATAAATCCCTTTCTTCTATAAATGCCATATTTCAGAGGTTATTGGACTTTCACTACAAAGTAGCTTTATCAAAGTGAGACTTTTTAATAGGGAATATTGTGCAAGGGTGTTAAAAATTCAGTCTGATTTTCCTGTCCTTCCTCATATTTTTTTCCTGATCTCTTTCTTCTCCCTGATTTTCTTCCAAGTTTCTCCAGTTTCTTGTCAATTCTTTAGTCTCTTCTGCCTTGGGCTTTCTTTGATTCTTTTTATTATGTTGTCTTACCCTGTTTCTTTCTTGCAAGCAGGTTATGCAGTGTGCCAAAGAGGTTATGCAGTGTGCTTATCACATCTTCTAGTCCTGAATAAGAAGTGCCGAATGGAAGGCTTAAGCTAAAATGGGTGACAGAGTTCATTACGGTGTTGTTTGGAGCTTAAATATGAAGAAATACAGCACAGGTTCTGGCATACCCCTTCTTTGCATCCCAGCCTAATGCGGGGAGCCTCCTAGAAAGAAAGATGCTCTCAGGCATGTATTGGTACACAAAGACCCCTGATCCCTCAATCTGAGAACTTCATATTGCGCTTTAATTTCATGCTAGAAGAGAATCTTTTTGAGGTCTTGGTGGGTTTAGTTGTGAAATGTGAGGCTCTCACTTCTTGATTTGGAGAAGCACCAGATGCGCCGGTAGCATCGTATTATTGTGCTCAAGAACCAGGGCTGACTTGATACTACAGTAGCCCCTTAAAGAATGAAAGGAAGGGTGGCTTTTCTTCTGAGCTTGCTTTGTATTCCTGTTTTCTGTAAGTGCTGAAAATACTACAGGAACACTTGCCGTTTTCTCTGCTTTCTTCTTCTCTTCCCTTTGCAGCCATGTTAGCGACAACTTTAGCAGCAGCAGATGGCATGCAGCAACATTGTCACAACGGAAATAGTTAATGCTGTTAAATTTGCATGTTCCTCAGGGCAGGGATTAGGCCTTTTACGTGTTTGTACAAAAGCTATATGGAATGGATTTGTTAGGCCCTATTGCTGTTGTGCTGATGACATACATAGAAAATAAGTGCTCTGCCGAACAGCAATAGTGTCAAGGAATTGCCAGAAGTTGATTCACTGCATATGGATAGAGATGGTGTATCCTTGTGGGGGAAGACAATAAAGCAGCAGGAAGCAACCCAGTCCTTGGAGATAGATGCAGGGATGAGTGCTGTGAGTTGTGGCTTTCTCACTGCCTCTCATCCAGCCCCACTGCTGCCCTCTGTGCTTGGGCATAGCGAGTGCACAGTTGTACACTGGCTGCTGAGCATGTTGTACAGAAATGTCTTGGGGATTTGGGTGTACAGGTTGAAAAGGAGACAGGCTGTGAAATTCCCAGGGGTTCTCCTGTCCTCGATGGATCAAAATGATTATTGACAGCCAAGCTGAGCACTCACTGCTCGCATGGGCTGGCCAGGGGAAGCTTGCCTCCTTCAGAAGAAGTTTCTTTTGTCACTTTTGGAGAGGGAGGAGGGCAGGGAAAGACAAACACTGTTTTCCCTGATTTCTTAAACAAGGGAAATCTGGAAAGAGCAGCTTAAAGCAAGAGCGACCTCTCTCTAAACAGGAACTGACTAAGAGCATGTCACAGGAGGGGAAAGAATAATTGGATAGATTTTGAGTTTGTTGCGTAAGAGAATTACTCCATGCAAATGCAACTTTAAAAAAAAAGGGGGGGGGGGGAGAAAACCTTTGAATGGCAGTATTTTGACAGCAAAAAAGGCCAAGTTATATTGCAGAATTGGAAACACAGGCAGCACCGTGTCAGCTCAGCCCAGTGATCCTTTCTCCTTTCTGCCTGGTATCCTGTTCCCTGCTGGCAGGAGTGAAGGGCTTGCTGGAAGGCTCAGGACTCCCACCTATGGAAAGTTTTGCAATAGCTTGCAAGGAAAAGCAGCATGTGACCCTTAAAGTTGGGTATTTCACAAAAAAGTGTAATTATTGTGTAAGAGCAAGATTTGATGGAAGATACAGTGTTGATTGAAAATGCAGTTTGAGAGTTGGAACATGGACAAGGAGATTTAGAAGGGGCACAGATATGAAAGTGGATCAGATTTGGGGTTAGCAGTTCATCTGAGCAGTCCAATACACATGCCACACACAGAACTGTTTCTTCTCTTAAGTAACAAGTAAAAGACCATCAAGAGAGATGGATCTGAGAGGAGCCATTTTTCTGGTGGTATAGTGGTATAACCTACCTCAATAAAAGAACTGCTGCAAAAATAGGCTGAGCAGCCTTCATTTGTCCCAAGCATGAAGAACATTGCTTTAATCTTTCTCCAGGGTATTGGGTAACAACTTACCGAAGGTCATAGTCTGTCCTCAGTAAGCTGAGTTATTTCCAGTATTGTAGAGTAGGTTTTAAATGAGTATCAGACCTAAGTACTTCTCCTTTGCTTTTTTATTAAAAGGTTAGAGTAAGTTAGCCTGCTATATAAGGCTTTTTGAGAGAATACACATTCCATTATCCAAAAGGCTATTTTTATGCTAAAAGTAAATTGATGTTTTTCCTAAAGGTCACTACTTCCAGGAATCCACAGGAAAATGTTCATTGCTGATATGTTTCAGTGTAGCGTTTTAGGCACCTTCCTGATTTTAAATTTTTGACAATGTAAAATTCACTTTTTACCTTCTTTCAAGAGCTGTCAAACACTAGAGATATCAGAGAGCAAATGAAATAGCTGACAAGCAGGCTTTCTTAGCTCTGGTTTCATAGGTGGTTAGCAAGATAGCCAGGAAACAGTAGGTTTTGAATACACAACAGCTATTGAGCTCATACAGCAGAGGTAAAATACCTAATTAACATTTAGAGACTGTTCTCACCCACTCTAATTTGATGGAGTTTTATATTACTGTAATGTTCAGTGAAGGAAGAAAATAATTTGTGGAGCTGCAGGTATTCAATGGAGAAGTCTTGACTGAGCTGTCTTTATGCCTGTCTTCCAAGTAGTCAAGAAAGGTCAATTTTTGTTAAGTAGAAATACTTAAACCAGTGCAGACACATCAAGTTTTTTGTCACTATACTGAACCAAGCTTGACCTTGGAGCCAGAGAATTCTGTTTCATGAGTGCAGTGGAATTTTTTGCTCACCTTGTGCCTGGCTACTCTGGCATTTCCTTGCTACCCTCATTTTATTTTTTCCAGTGAATTTTCTTGGTCTTGAGACCACAGCACCTGCAACAGATCTGAGAGCAAAATATAGACAGAAGGCAGCCTCAAGCCACTCCCTTCAGCTTTTTAGTGAGCCTTTTCTTTTGAGATCCAGCTGATCCCAAGTATAGATACCAACCTGTATCATAGCAGGGAAAACCTAATAATGGGGGACTAGCGGGGAGATGCAAAATATGTCCCCTTTTCTTGTTTGTGGAGTTGCATGCTTCCTGAGCCAGACAACGAAAACCAACGCTGGTACTGCGGAGTGTGGTCAGCTGGTTTTGAAGTCCTGCAGCAAAAAAATGAGTTGCAGAATTGTTCCTGTTGCCTGATCTTCTCCTGCATGTTACTCTGTCCAAAAAGTGAACCATGACTGTCCAGGCTGGAGGGGCCATCTCTTGCAGGTTGCTCTTAAAAGCTGTTTGCTCGCTTCTTATTTATTGCTGGGTGCAGTGCCATCTATTGATTTTGTTCATGAGGCCACTCGTGGTCCTGCGTAACTTGAGAGAGAAGAGTTTTCAGAGACAATTATCTCTTCAGACAAAGAGAGCCTCCAGGTCCTAGGTTTAATACTCTGTTTAGTGGAGAAGTATCCCTATCACTTCCCAGCCACCTTTATTTTAGAGTTTCTTATGGTGTTCAGACTGAGCTTGGGACCTAGTTTACTGTCTGCCCTTCGTTAAGGAGAAAAAAAAAGGGGGAGGCAGGCAGGGAAGAACCTGTCAAACAAACTGTCTTGTGTTTCAGAGGATGATTTCTGCCTGAATGCCCAGGGGAGAGTACGAAGTATGTTGGATGGCCATAAAGTAAGGAAACATGGGGTATGCTGTGAATAGAGCAAGAATCTGACCCTGGTTGTTTCTTCTCACAACAGGTGGATGCTGCAGTGACACCAGAGGAGCGCCACCTTTCCAAGATGCAGCAAAATGGCTATGAGAATCCCACCTACAAGTTCTTTGAACAGATGCAGAACTAGGACACCACAGCAGCCTCATGAGTTGGACAGCAGAATGATTGCTTCACTGCCCATCGGTGTTCAGTTATAGCATAATGTGGAAAGAAAGAAAAACACTCTGTTTTATTATTTACTCATTCTCGCCTTTTGACAGCTGTGCTGTAACACAAGTAGATGCCTGAACTTGAATTAATAAAATCAGTAATGTATTTTCTCTCTCTTTCTCTTTACATTTCAGTCTTTACACTACATTATTAATGAATGTTTTTTGTGTACTGTAAAGAGGTTAGCTGTATTTAACTAGTGCATGGATAGATTCTCTTTCCCAATTATTTATCATGTAGCTCCTTAGCCAGTTGTATATTATTCTTGTGATTTGTGACACAAATTAAGTCCCAACTGAAATATGCTTTAAGAATTGATGGGGGATGCTTTCTGTGTCTGTGGGGTTTAGCTGCTTCTCTTTGCTGAGCATTTTTTTCTGATCACTATGCATTTTAAAGTAAAACAACATTTTTTAAAAAGTATTCCAGATGAGTTATTGAAATTCTTTTCTTCTGCAGCTGCATTTTATTGTACAGATTGTTGCTCCTGCTGTATTAGTGACGTAGAAATCATGGGAATACACATTCATTTCTTTGTGCCTGTTTTATGTGCACACTTTAGGCATTGAAAGGTAAACTTTATTTTCTTTTCCATGTATCTTTTTGATCTTAAAAAAATATTAAAAGAATCCCTGTTAATTGTGAGCAGTTCTGGGGGTAAAAGTGCCTGCTGGCTGAAAATTAACGGGGATCCTCTGCAGGATGATTGTACAGAACCATTGCTTATGAATTGATAGCTTTCTACACTGTGTTACATAAATAAATTAAGAAAAAAACATTTGGGCAAGAGTTTTCTTTGGAGGCAGAAAATATTTCTGAAAGCCACTTAAATGGAAAACGTGAATGTTCACACTGAGAGAGGGTTAGGAAGGGATTTTCCTACAAGGATCGTGCACTTGCAGTCAGACCAGAGCAGAAGGAAGACGGAAGCGAGATGGGGTGGGGAGTGACAGGCGCTGGCTTTGGCACTCCTGCCCCTCTAAGATGTCTCTTTTTTTTTCCTTTTCCTTTTCCTTTCTTTCAGTTTGTATAATAGTTTAATGTAAATAAATACATTCCTGGAGGAGCCCTGTTGTAGTGGTGTGTTTCTGCGCCGACCAGCCACCCTCGCTTGTGCAGAGGAGCGCAGCATGTGACTAACCTCCCACCTCCCCATCCATCTGCAGGAGCGACTTGCCAGCAAGCTCTTCTGCTGCCGTTGCTCCGCCGCTGTCGGCTTCATGGCCTGCCACGTGCCTCATCAGTGAAGGCGAGGAGGAGCCTCCCAGCCAGCAAGACCATCCAGACCAGGACTGCAGCATGATGGCGAGTGCCCAGGAAGGGTAAAATAGCACCAGCCATAATTTTTTCCCAAAAGACTGCAGGAACGGGGTGAAGCCATTGGTAAGCTGTGGTACATAAATCCCAACCTGGCACCTTCTGGCCATTGCCAGCTGGAATCCTGGCTGAGAGCTTCCTTCAGCCCCTGGCCCTCTGGGCTCATGCCTGCGGCACAAGGAGAGCGCAGTAACCCATGGCACAGGGCTCACCTGTCGAGAGAGGCAAGACCACAGTGGATGAGTGGACCCAGTGATCTTCAAGGCGGCCTCTGTACCCAGCTCACAGCGAGGATCCCTCAGGTTGAGCTTGGAGATAGCTGATGAAGCTACAAGCTGAGTTATGGAGTAAAACGGGAGGTACGTGTTGCATGAAAAAGAAAGCTAATCACTGTTTTTCCATGGCAAACAGGTTAGATAAAGCAGGACTGAGGAAAGAGAGCCAGGAGTAGAGTAAAGATGGCAAGATCTGTCCAGCAAAAGCCTCTTGTTAACTCGGTTTGTCCGCAAGCCACGGCAGCCTCTTCTCCAGCATCACCTGCAGCTTTTGTCTCCACAGCGAGATGAAGCATGGCTGCAGTGGAGCTGCACAACTCAGGTGAGTGGCTGAGTCGCTCCAGACGTCAGCTAAGAGAAGAGTACAGTTTCCAACCCTGTTGCACTGACTCATCCTTCCCCATCCATGACCATCCACAAAACCTCACCTGTTCAGCCGATTCACCTGCTGGCCTGGGACCAGGAGGTATGTTTATTCAGCGAGGGGACAGCTGGGGCAGGTGGTTTCGCAAGCCACCTGCAAGGATGCAGGATGATGAAGAGGCACCTGCTACTCTGAACCAGTAGCAGAAAAAAACTTGGAGCTTCCTGTTGCCCGTCAAACCAGTTGTTTATTCCCTTTGCTCTCCGATCCCCACTATATCAAGGGAATGCAGCACAACGGATCAGAGCCCTGGAAATGATGTTACTTGCAAGCCCTGAAGTACCAGTGTTTTAGAAAGAATTTGCAGAATGTCCCTAGAGGATTTACCATCTCTGGTTTTAAAGCTGGACCATTTGGGCCAGAATAATGGGTGATGGTGAGCAGAGGCCTTCAGGACCCAAATTGCTCCAAAAGAACCAAAAATTTTGTCTTTTACAAATATTTAGGGTTAAGCTCATGTCTGTTTGTGTAGTTGTTGCTACCTAGGTCACACATACCTCCTAGAAAGGCATATGTAAGACTCTTCTGTGTGCACGTCCACTATCGTAGAAAAAGATCCCATTTTGGGGGGAAAGGCAGGATGTAATTCAATTTAGTGCAGTCTCATTAAAGGACCGTTATCAAAATTCCTTTTAGGAGAAGCTGGAGTAATCCATAAGATACAGAGGGCCACTGGCCTTCAGAGCAAATCCCATTCATAATACCATAATCCCATGCAATCCCAGTTATAGAAAAATGCAATTGCTTTGAACAGTAATTCCCAGCCAGTCAAGCTTCCTGGTGTGGGGTTATTTGTCTGGTGAGACACTGGTGCTGCTCTTGCTACTTGTGGATGAACTGTTAATTAATCACTCAGCTTTATGCACTGATTAAGCAATCAGTTTTTATGATTCCCTCCACACAGGCACACTGCTGAAAGAAAGGCAATAAATGCACACCGTGACATGCATGTAAAGCACAGGGGGTGAACAAAGTTCCTGAAATCTCAACAGGAACACTCGTATGGCTGCTGCAACCCCGAAAGCTGCCTAGCAATTTATCACAGTTCCCAGGTAACAGTAGCAGCCTCCTGCCCATCTCACTATGCAAGCTCCTTACTGTGGAAAGGTTATATTAGGAATGAATAAAAACAGTTTGACAGACTCATAAAGTAGAAAAGCTGACAGAGGACAGTAGCTAAGCACCTCGCTTCCAAGTGCAGGATTGATTGGGTATCATCCAGTTGAGCAATAAACCGAGCTGGGTGGTTGTGTGTAGCTATGGGCTGGAAACAAAATTCCACTCCCCAGCCCCAAGGAAATTACTCTGCTGTGGGGGGATAGATAAAATAAAGAGATCCCTGGCTGCTGAGTTGATACATTTAATGGGAAAAATTTTCTAGCCTGAGTCATTTTGACAGAACGTGGTTAGGGAGTGTTTACACTGTGGGTCCATCAGCAGAGCTGGTGAGGGTGGTCCCTGGTGAGGGGGAGCGGTGCCAGGCCGGGATGAGGGCCAGCTCAAACCTCCTCTGCTGCTCGCACACCTGCTGGCTTTTGAAGATGCTGGTGATCCCATTCTTGGTTTTGACAGACCCACTCAGATTAATGAGTACCAGATGTAAGGTGAAGCTTCAGACATTACCAGGCACATGCTAAAAGAGCCACCCTAAAAAACATGCATATATGTGCTATGTTCTGTATTCAGTACCTGCCTTTTGCTAAATTTGGTTCTCCAGCTACGGGGCGGTCTAGGGAAAGCAAACCGAGGCCCGGTGTTGCCCTTATGGAGAACAGCTTGCAGCGGCTGTATTTTCCATTAGATCTGTCATGATCCTTGCACAGCTCTGAAGGCTCCATCCTCATTATAACTGCACTTAGCAAAGCAATTTTAAGGCCATTGCTGTGTGGCCAAATGGCTCATTTTTATTGTTTAAACTAATGGATTTTGTGGGTGGTGGGTAAGCTGCTGTTAAAATGCCTCCAGGCGGCAAGATTGAAAATATCCTAATGACATATGAGAACAGGTTACAAAGAACGCTGTGCGCAGCGTCCTGGTTGTGTTCCTTTGCAATTTTTTCACCACTCAGAAAGCAAGGGTCTGGATTAGATCAAACTAGGATGGTTCTTCTCTCTTGTTGCGTCCCAGTAATTCTCACTTCCACCCTCTTCCTGGAAGGAACAAGCACTAAATCTTTCCTACAGCTTTCTCCAGTCCTGGCAAATTTATTTGGCTGACTATCAGAAAAATCTTTTAAGGTTCCAGATATAAGTATTGGGTTTTATTTAGAGGTAATAAAATATTCTGTCTTTAATGGGAATCTTAGTTAAAGTTGAATTTGGACACTGAATTAGAGAATGAGTCTCCCTAACTAGTGCCTCCTGTGTTTTTAACCAGTTTTCTTGGGACAAAAGCATCTACATCAATTTCAGATAGGATATCACCTAGATCAAAAGATAGACATTCCTCTTTTAAAATGCTGCTAATAAAAAAAAAAAAGAGAAAGAGAGCTGGCACAGGATGGACTCCCCGCAGCGGGGGCTGACCAGCACCTGCAGAAAGCAGATCCTTGAAATAGCTGCAATGCTGCTGCTGGTCCAAAATGGGATGTGGTAATTACAGCTATTTTGAGTCCCTAATCACCACACTGAGTCCATCTAACTATGCCTGAGCACTACTTCAGGCTATAGCTCTGGGGAGCATTTCAAGTGCAGGATCTTTTTTCCATTTAATTAGGATGAAGAGTCAGGAGAAACAAACAAAATCCCATTTACCCCATATGCTGTTTCTCTAAAAAGGGTTTATGGAAAAAGCCCAGCACCCCTCCGAGCCCTGTGCAGAGATGGAACCAAACCTGAACTCTAGCCAGCAGTGATCCCTGCCAGGCTGGCAGGAGGGAACCGAGCTCCGGCAACATAATATGATTTCTAGAGCCCTTTGGAGAGGTCTGTTTGTATGATTTTTTGCGTGCTAAGATGCTGGCTGGTGCTTGGGGAGGAGGGGAAGAGGCTGTACGCCCTGTGGGTCGTGCTGGTCCGTCCCGGGGCAGTGGGCCGTGGAGGCCCTCAGCCTGGTGGCTCTGGCAGGTGGCTGGCACAGTCACTTGTCACTGTTGCAATGGTGGCACAGGGACTGCCGCTCACCAGGAACTGGCACTGCCCTCCATGAGGCACCCGGCCGCAATGAAACCCCTGGAACTGCAGGCCAAGGCAACCCTCTGAGGGCTGCCCCTGGAGGGAGCGTGCTGACCCCTGTGCTTCGGCCCACCATGCGGCTGTGCTGGCCCACGCCGGCCATGCCAAATGCACTGCTGCTTCACTGACCGTTAATGGCCCAGGGGCACAGCTGGGGGTATCTGTAATGTTCAGGCAACATGGGGATGTACCACCGTTGTACACTAGCTGGGATCCAGCCCGATAATGACAATACCCTATCGGCAGTAGTGAGGACTGGAATCTTACTCTATGTCTTACGTGCGTGCTGCCCAGTGACCACCTGGAGGGACTCTGCTTATTGCCACTGTAAGAGCCAGATCTGGAGAGCTGAACCATGGCAAAACTTGCTTTAGCACCTGGGGAGTTACTACAGAGACCCTGGTCTGCTGCCAGTGCTCTCTGACACAGCACTGCAAAAGACCACCATCACCTGCCTTGCAGGTATGCTTGTTAGAAACCCTGTATTTACAACAGAATAGTCTCCCCAGAAGTGACATAAACAATGAGCAATGAAAGACTGAGCTGCAACTAGCCCAGTCTTTTTTAAAATACTATTTGTACCCATTACCTATACAAAGTGTTGTAATACTGTTTGTCTTTTTTTTTATCTGGCATAGCAAACCTGCATTGCCAAGACACTTGGCAGGTTTTGGCAATAGGGTTGCTAGAAAATCTGCTATGAAAGTCTACAGGGCTGCCAAAATTTAGTAGCCGAAAAAGTTTAGCAGTCAACAGCCTGTGTTTTGCAAAGCCTCAATTTTACATGGTTGGTATAAAAAAGGTATATAGAAACTAGATGTAGAGAATGAAACTCTATTCAAATCCCCCAAAAATGAAGGTGAACTCAAGAGGAGCCAGCCAATGACAGGCAGTAACGAAGAGCTGCTTTCCCTCAAGGAGGGCTGGCCAAGCCTCCCTCTGCTGCTTGCCAAGGAGAGCCCCGAAGCCACAGCTCTGGCCTGGTCCAGAGAGGCTGTCAGGGCGTCCTCTATCACATCTGTTGACGCCGGGGTACACTAAAGGTTCATGTGCCCACAGGGTGTTGGGCAACTCTCAGCCTCTTCTGAGAGGAGACACCTGGAACCACAGAAGGATTTCATCCATGACCCCAATCCCACTTATGATCTATAGTTTATCCAGGAAACAACCAACACCCCCACCCTGACTCTCTTCAATGCAGAATCAGTGCCCTAAGCAGGGACCAGAGGACACCCTTCAAATGGTATAGGACCCACTAATGGAGGCTCAAAGTAGAGAGAGAAAAGTCTGATTTGCACTGCATAGTACTGGCATGATCAAAGCTCTCCTAAGCCAACCCAGAGGAGAACAGAAAGAATAAGGAATAGCAGAAACACACAAATGGATATATAGTGTCAGAGCAAAGGTCCACCTAGGCCCAGCATCCTGCTTCCCATGATGACCAAAAATGGAAGGTGTGGGAGGGTGTAAGAGATTCCTAGATATCTGCTGTGTTCTCCCCCAGACATCTCACTTTCTCAGGACTCCGTGAAAGGTGCTAGTGACTGAGTGTACAGTAGCCGCTGCAAACCTTGGAGAACAGATAACATCCACAACACCTGGTCCAGACAGGCACATCTAGAGCATGGCAGTGCAAGGTGGGACTTTGATGAGATGCAAGCATATAAGCCCTCTTTATAATAGAAATACCTCAGCAGAGTGCGTCTAGCCAGGATAACTGCTACTGCCATTGGTCTCTATTGACATTTTAATGCAGAATCACATTTGTGACACAGAATCATTAGAATAAAACCCAGCGCTTTTAGGCAGGTGACATGTCTGAGAATAAACTCTCTTTAATTTGACTGAACATATACCAATCCCACCAAAGGGCTGAATCGTGATTCTGAGCATGACTTTGATCAAATAATACGATGCTTAAACATAATGGTTAAACAGCATAATGCAGATCGGAATGACAATTTTGTAGATTCCTCAGAACTCCCACCTTCTCTAGCCTTCTGGCAATATTAAGGCATCAGGGTTTGGTATGATTCTAGCTGAAGTTGCTACTGAGCTCAATGTTAAGCTAAACAATTGAAGGTGGCTTCAGCTTTCAAAGCTGAACTCCAGACAGAAAAGTAGTCTCAGTACTGTGGCAGGTGGGTAAACGGCATTTTGGACTTCTCTCTGTAATGCCGTATTGAAAAACTATGTGCAATTAGAAATCTATTGGATAGCTGACTGTCACAGTGGCAGTAGACCAGCCTACATACAGTGAGCCTCAGGTACGGGTCAAGGGAATGGGCTGGAGTTCAGTGAGCTTCCACGACTCACTCGCCCATATTGCCACCCCAAGCTAAACTCTGTTTGCCTGTACAGTCCCTTCAGCCCTTGCAGCAAAGCCATGTGAATCCTGTTCTTGGAAAATGCCTGTGATTTTACACCACTGCTCCTGGGACAGAGGAGGTACATGGAAGAGGTGAGACCAGGCGCTGCCCACTCCTCACCGCCACGCTGCAGGTAGATGTGCCAAGGAAGCCGGGGTTTCCTTCCCGTCTTTCCTGAAGTGCAGGCTCAGCCCCATGCCCACCCACCAACTTGGGTCCATCGCTATTTTCCAGTGATAAGCTCTGCGGCAGGGAGCCTTCCTCAGCATATGGGACACAAGAGGGCTCAAGTCCTCAGTTGCAGAGGTTTCAGACACATTTTCCAATTTATTCCAGCAGAGCAGCCTGCCTACACAGTGACATGGCTGTTCAGCACTGAGAGGAGGCTCTTCTGCTCAGTTTGTGCCACCTTACAGCATCAGATTAACTGAGCCTGGGAGAAAAAGGAACCTAAGAAGATTGCTATAAGGTAGTCATGAGGGTTTGGGTTTTTTTCATCCAGGTGGGGGAAATTGTGGAGTTCTGTGTTAAAAATCAGCTTAATATAAAACAAACAAGGAGGCAAAAATTTAAACTGTATTTTATCAGCAGAAGATTAAACCTTGCACAGTTTCTGGAGGGAGGAGACATACAAACCTACTTTCTGTGGAGAATTTATTGCCCTACTTTAAAAGGAAGCAGAGACAGAGCTCTGAAGCCCTGACGATATGGAATAAACACCCACATCCTCATTTATTCTTACTCATTTGCTCTAGAGGGCTTTCCAGTCACTGTCCTGACTCTAAGACCTCATCTGAGGCTTAGGAACTAAACACATTTTTAAAAAACCCACAGCTTTTATGTACATCAGTCTTCTATCGATCTGCCTAAGATCATGAGCCCTGGCATATGGCTTTGATAGCCGTATGCGAGAGCTGTAACAATTTTAGTTGAAAGAAGGAGTGTTCTGCAGCATTAGCAGTCCTATGCATTCAAATCATGTGCATGAGCAATGCAAGATCCTGAGACTTGAATATTTTATGCATTCTTACCTGCCTCCTGATTTCAGGACCTTGAAGGTATACTCACATCTCACTTCCAAGTGCTCGGCTGCAGTCACATGGGCTACAGCCTGCTTGTGATGCTGTGGTCAAAGCACAAGGTGAGATACTTGTGAGATTAGTCCAGTCCATCATCAGCTCAAATGCAATCTGTAATGCTGCTGAGACTGAGCAAAAGATCATATCGCACTTTTGTGATTATAAAATTGCCCTTAAAAAAAACCCAAAACCCCAAAGCCCCACACTTTCACAGCATGTGTGTGAAAACCAGCAATTTTGTGTCAGAAATCTTAACAAGTTAGCATATCTAAAATACATACTTGTTCAAAATGCGATGCTTGTATGCAGGCAAGACACCAGGAGTCAAGGGTTTAGACTTGGAAGTGAGCATGAAGATTCACTTTTTCCCCAGTAAACTCTTTCTTAGCCCAATAGTATGCAAAAACACAAACACAGCTAATAACTTCTCAAACAATTTCTCTTGCTGGCCAGGAGGGAAGACAGAAAAATCTACTATTATTTCTACTTTTAAATAATTGGGAGCTCTTTGAGGTCCACAGCTCTGTAGCTTTATAAAATACACAAGATTTTCTTTAACATAGACATCAAATTTAAACACACAACTTGGGAAATGTTGTAAGTCAAAGGCCATAATAAAAATAGGCCTCTATCACACAGTCAACTACATTAAGAATACATACTTGTAGATGCATATCTGTGAACCTAACGTTATAATAAACACTAAATATACGCACAATGTAGGCAAGTCAGTGTTAGCTGAATGGCATTTTAAATGGCTCCATATGCTTTTGACTAAACTACTTTATAAATGTACACAATAAAGTCCTCGATGTTTTGCTACTGCATAATGTTTCCTTCAGTTTTATAGTGCTGCAGACTATTACACAACTCAAGAACAAACTCTGACTCCATTAACACAGAACTGGATTTGTTTATAAGTCTGCTCCGATTATTTTCCTTCAACCTGGCTGCAGACTGCATAAGCTGTAAACTCTTTGAAAGTGTCTTTTTAATCTGCTTTGATGGCACTTAGCTGAAGGAAACTCTGGTCCAAAAATGGTGCTTCTTCAATAATAAAAATTTAGACATCAATAGGTACTGTTAGTCTTCTCTTACCTGTGAGCAAAGGTCTTAATTAGTTTAAAAGCAGGCAAGGTGTTGTCTCTGTAAACATGTAACATTTTTCATTTTGTAGCGCTTCCAGCTTGGGAGCATTCAGCTTAGGACTTCATGAAAGTGGGGAGTGAATAGGTTTCATATATTGCAAAAGAAATGCAAGTTCTTCCAGGGTTGAATTAGACAGAGCTGTTCAAGCAACTGGAAAAGAGAGCAGGGGAACCATGAAATATAAAAGCTGTCCTGCAGGAAATGAGTGCTGAGACACATAGGAAACGTCATGCTGTGGTTGCTTTTGATGAAGACAAAGCTGTTGTGATATCTGGCTCAGCCTACCTTAGCAATTAATGCAGTGTAGTAAGTGTGGATCTGCTGATCAAAGCATTTGGTCCTGAGGCGTCTCACATCCCCATTACGACCTAAATTCAAGGCGTTTATTTCAGAGTACCTATAATCCAGCCTCCAGGGCTAAAAAATTTAACTGCATGTAGAGTCTGTCACTTTCAGGAGCCAAATGACCCCACCAAACCCCGTCTCCCTCACTTGCCACCCCTTCTAGAGAGTACCACACTGTCCTTTCGCCTGTCTTCTGTCACTGCCCACATCAGTTTGTACACACATCATCTCCCTTTTAAGGCTTAATGCCCAAAAAAATCTCTATTTCTGTCTTTCCTGGTGCTGCTCCTGAGTGGCACCATAAAGCCAGCTTCTCCATCTGTTCCCTGCACATGTTCAGACGCTATAATCTGCAAGGGGCTGTGGGCCAAGGGCTGAGGGTGGGAGCCTAATCCCGAGGCAATACTGGGAGGACACCTGATGTCTGTTGTCCTGGGCTGTTTTTCCCCAAAGGATGAGAACAGTGGGATTTCCTCCTGAGCGGCCACCATGCTTGGACTCCTCTGCCTGAGTGTGACCAGGGCCTTGGAGACACATGCGGCTGCATCACCCTTGGGGTGCCTGGCAGACTTCTAGCTTCTGGATGTGAGTGGCCACAGTCAAGACCATCAGCTGTGAGTGGACTCCAATGCTCCATGTCACCTTTTGGGAGCTTATCCCTGTGATCAGAAGTGGAGCTACTGCCCTGGGGCATCTCATCATGCAAGTCCTGCCAGTCAACCATTACCCAGTTTGGGGTGGGCAAGACTGCCAGGGTAAGGTGGTGCTCAGGGTTTGTGAGACAATCCTCCAGGCTCACTTCCTTTGAGCAGTGCAAGTGGGAGAGGCTGCCAAAATAATGCAACCTTCCTGGCCTTTGGTCCCCACGGGAGCCAGCATTGTGGGAGCTGCTGGCTGTGCTCACCTTCCTGTCCCGAGCTTAGTTCAGGCAGGCTCTGACTGCACTGACCACCAAGGCTGCCTACTCATATATGGGCCTTCGTGGACCCTCACAATACAGTTATGGACATCTCTGCAGAAGGACTCATGTCACCCATGGCATCTGCTTCCAGCCTTGGATTCAATAGCTTTGCCGATACCTTTCTTTCCAAGCCCTCATCATGTGCATGGTGGAAGTTGAATGGCTGTTTCTTGCCAGAAGGAGAGCCCTGTGTGACTGATGGGGTGCCAGTCCTCCCATGGCACGCAGCACATGGAGCTAATGGCTGTCATTGATGAGGGCCACAAACACACTGGTCACCAGGAGTGGGTTGCACGGCAGGGTGGGGAACATGCTTAATCATTGGTGCTTTTGTCATTGTAGTAAATGTAATGCCAATACAGAAAGAGTCCCAATGTTTCTCTCTGACATGTTTCTCCACTCCCTTTCATCAGAGAAGGTTTATTTGTGCCTTCCTACGCCGTCTAAGATTTGCCTACTCCACTCTCTTCCTCCTAAGTAACACTCAATCTACAAGCATGGGGCAAGCAGGGCTACTTGGATTACACCTTCCCTGACCGTCTGTGATTTGGGCCCTTACACCTCCATCAGGCATCAGTGCACTTTTGAAACAGACCTTGCAGGTTCATGTCCTCTGAAAGGGATCTATCTTATACACACCAAAACCCCTCTGAGAAACAAACACATTAACTGGGGAAATGGAGGATCTCGGTGTGGGGGGGTGTTTCAAACCCCCACACAACAGTTCCTAACCAAACCACTAGAGTCAATACAGTGTCTGTTTTTCAGGTGTGAGACACAGTCAATCTTTCCTGTCTTCCTCTCCTCTCCCTTTCCACCCCTCCTTCCCACTCAGTAAGAAATGTTAGCACTACCTTCAAAATGCCAAGTGGTTTTTCTGCTATTCCCATCTTGAATCTGGAACAAGTTAAAAGTAGTTGAACCTAAGTCAGCTCAGTAGGAACATAGATTTGCTTTTGCCTGACAAACAAAGATTTTTTTTTAGCCTTTGGACTGCCCTGAGTTTGCTTATGATAACTACTTTCCCCACCTAACAAGTGCACAGGGCCAACCTTTGAATTCACCAGACGCACCACCAAAAAGCAAAAGCTGCATTAGGTCTTCTTACTGCTATCCTGGCCATATGAGCCCCGGCCATGCAGTTTGTCAATGCTGTTATGCTTTTACACTATGCATTACAGTCAGTGGAGTCAAGTAAACACATCATCTCAACCCAAAACTTATATATTTGCTCACAGGAATTGCATGCTAAACTAGATCACTAGTTTGACTGAAATGAGAGAGGAGACAGCGAACATGGTAGGATGTGGGGGGCTGTAGTTGTTGCAGACACCTCTTGGAGAGGTACAAATTATAAAAATCCCAGTCAGGGAACTATAACCTTGACCTGAATGGGAGAAAATAATCTCCCTCTGTACCCTGGGTTCCTCTTGCTTCCTTTTATCTGTCTACAATGTAGGAATCTGCTTCTGAGTGGCCTTTTCATTGACCATCAACGGGTCTTAGGGACCCACTCTGTTAAACTTGCTCATAGCTACACCATAAAGATTTAAAATGAGGAAAGATGCAGTAATTAAGGATGCTAACTGAAGGGGTCACTGGGTCTACAACAAGGACCCTGGTTCAAAATTAGGAGCAAGAGTACCAAATTAGAGCACAGTAACTAGCAAAACCAGAGGCTTTGTAGAACAATGATAAATGTCTTATGCATTCACCAGTTGGCCAAAAAGGAACCCCAATAGGTAAATTTACTGACAAAGGAGTCATTTTCAAGGGTAGAAAAAAGCAGGAATTCCTACAGGCACCAGTTTAAGACTTTTGCTCAAAATACCTGGACAGTGAGGACATTTTTAAAGCTTTTGATGACTGCCTCAGAAAGCTTCAATCCACAATAAACATTTATTGGTGCAAAGCTGCAACATTTTCCCCTTTTCCGTTCTGACTGTAAGACACCACCTTCACCTCTATGCCTACAAACGATTAATTAGACAGCTGGTGTGTGGATGCTTCTTATCACTACCAGAGGAGAAATGGTGGCATAGAAGGTTCGGAGTGTGAGTTAGGAGGCCACCCATCCTACACTCGCTCCGTGGGCAAGGAGACAGAGCTTCTGGGGTGAGTCAAAGAAGGCAGACTCGAACGGCCCCCCGCCTTCAGGGCTGGGTGCCGCAGAGGAGATTGGATCCAAAACTTTCCCAGGCAGGCACAGTCTCTGCCTTAGCTATCTGCAGGCATGGTGCATCACAGGCCTTGGCTTGCTCAGAAATAACTCAGCTGTAAATAAATAGCAGCTGCATTTTAACAATGCAGGAAGAGAAGTACCGGCTTTTGCAGAATAGGTGTGAAGTGGTGTAAAGGTATAAAATGTTAAGGCAGGAGGAAGCAGCAATCAAAACAAAAACTGAGGGTTCAAGCTGACTATCAGTGTACTGCTGTAAGTGTCAGGAAAGGTCTTCCTCCTTCCCAGGGAACCCTGATTGTAGCTTTGTAGGCAGAAACAGAAGTGGAGAAGAAACCTGTGAGGTTGACTTGCAGTTCCCAAGACGTCCCAGCTAGCTGATGATAATAATTTTGCCCTGTACTACAAAATGATTTTTCCTGCTGGTACCTGTCCTCAAATGAGCCACAAGCAAAAGCCTACACCCAACAGTGTGATGCACAGGTGGGGAGAGAGAGAGGGACAAGAACAAGTTTTGTTTCATTTGAGCAGATCAAAACACACCTGGAAAATAAAGTCTGTTTAAAACATCCACATTCTGCTGCCCGGTTCATTAGAGGAAGAGTTTCAGACTAACGCACCACTACTCAACTTTAATATGGAACTAAACTAGAAATAGTCACATGTGACAACTTATGGAAACCTCAGTGAGGAGACAGACAAAAAAAATAAATGTGGTAATATGCACGATGTAAGATATCAGCATTTCAGGATCCTAGTTTTAACTGCCTAAAAAATGCATTTACACATCCCACACATTAGCTACATAATCTCTTCCTGATACTGACAAGCCAACAACCTTCCCCATCATATGGAATATAAAAAGCTCATCAACCGCTTGGAAAAAGCAAAGAAAGCATCATTTGGAGAGGCCTTGTTGTGGTGGGGTGTGATCCAAGGTTTACAAAGTCGTGATGCTGGATGCAGAACTGTTATCCACCACCTTGTGCACAGCTAGAGTTTGAGGGCACCTGCTGAACCTCATGGGCCATCAGTCTCAGACAGGAAAAAACAAGTGCATCTTTACACCACAGGCAGCCAGCTTGCACTCACTGCCCTGGGAGCTCAAGGGGGCAGACGGGATCATCAGGTCCAAAAAGGGCTAGAAAAATTCATCAACCACACGTCCATAAATAAATACCAAAGGGACTAGGTGAGGATGTACCCTCTAAGAGCCCAAATACAGTGCCTGGGAATGTGAAGAGAGTGAGGAGGAAGGACTGCCACTGGTAGCCTGGCTCACATGCTCACCTTAAATGGCATCTCCCGCTGGCACTGTCAGAGTTAAGATGCCGGGCAGCTGAGATGGCCCATTAATCTGATTCAGGAGGGCATTTGTCATGTTACAAATGACCTTCAGGGGAAAAAAAAAAAAACAAGGCCCTTCCATGTGACTGCAGAAAGTGAGAGAGGCAAAGAGAGCGTTTACACTCCTGGGAGCTTCTGCAGTGCTAGCTGCTTAATTACACTGTTAAGCCCATTCCCCACCAGGAGCCCTCTGCAGCCAGCTAGCACTGGGGAAGCACTGGGGGTAATATTTCAGAGGGACTGACAGCAGAGATCATTGGCAGGGTCATTTTGCTGCTCTCTTCTCCTGCCCTATGTGCATTAGAAAATTAATATGAAAATTCAAATGATGGCAATTCAGGAGCAGGAATTGGTACTGAAACAGAAGAATAATTCCGCAGTGCTGACATGGAATAAACTCTGACCAGGGAGAGGGTAGGGGTATGCATGGCTGGTGTTCCTTTCAGTGATCAAATTTAAAACAAGCAGTGCGGGGGGTGAGGGAAGTACAGGAGCGTACCTAACACTGCCACAGGGGTGCAATGCCTTGGACATCGCCGAGCTAGTGGTTTGCTTTTCCCCTCTGTGCAAAGCCAGTCCCTGCCACGCTGTCTCGGTGAGTCGCTGCAGAAGCCAAGATACGTATCACCGTGTCCGGTGATACAGAGCTAGGGAGGAGGAGGGGTGAGCTGCCATGGCCTGGATCATCTGACCGCCACGCAGTGGTAAGGAGGGCTCACCTCTGTGGGCTCTGAGGTGGAGGATCTTTGTGAGGTAGCACCAAAGACTGGGGGCCAGCTGCTGAACACAGCCGTTGCAGATGGGGTTTGTGATGCTACAGTTTAGACCAGAGATTAACAAACCTGTCTCAAGTAGCCATTAGAGATGTGGCAGGACAGACCTTGCTTCTTTGCTTGCACCCCTCCCATTGAGCACCCACCTGTGCGATGTGGCCACCTATACTGTCACCTTTGACTCACACCCGTGTTTGTGTGCATACTCGCTGTCTCTCTACCCACAAGTGCCTTCTCACACTAGCGGGCATTTTGGACCCAGGAGTACCTATTTTACACCATCATTAAAGTACTGTGGCATTCAAATCCCAGTTAGGACACTTCTGCTCTAATAGGATTTGTAGTCAACAGGACTAAGGCAGCTTTACGAAAAGAACATGAAGAAAAAAACTTGCTGTTTTTGATAGCCACAGGGGCTTCTGCTGGTGTTACCTAAAGGGAGTGGGATGCTACCCCTGCAGTTACCAGGCAACAGACAGGAGATATCTTCTCTTTTGGGCTTTACCCAGTGGACTTGTCAGCTGAGGCTTTCTGGCCCTGAGAGGAGATGGGGAGGCTGGAAACCTTGGGGAAGGAGTAGAAGGCTTAAGAAGCATGCAGATGATGAATTCCTCACTAGTCTCTCAGATTTCTCTTCCTTTCTTGTCTCCACAAGAAGACATTAGCTGGTCCAGCATTACGGATGCTGGAGCTGTGAGCTCAGACACCACTGTGCTAGTCAGAGGTGGGCATCGAAATAGGCTTGTCAGACTATATGAAATTTTCTCTTTCTTTCTGAAAAAAAAAAAAAAATTAATACTTGATCATTACTGAGAAACTCACTTTGAAATCCTGTAACCAAATCCTATGACAGCACAGTAAATTTCCTGTGAGCTTTCCTGGGAGGAAGAAGGCAGAGACTAAGCTGGGCTGTTGTCCCCTTTCCTTTGTCCTGCATTTTCTCCTCTGTGCTGGGCAGGCAGCCAGCACCCGGTCCTCCCCTGCTTACAGGGAGAGCCTGACCTCCCCTGGGGTTTAATTTATTTGTCTTTTGTGGCTTTTATGATGCTGAAACAAAACCCTGGAAAAAAAAGTGAAAGTTATCATGTGTGTAATGCTGGAATGAAGCGATTAATTGTGTGCAAAAAAAACAGGGAAAGAGAGGAACAAAAAAGCCAACTTAGCCTTACACCCTGTCCCCAGAGAGCATCAGTGCCTCTGCTTGCCTTGCCTGGAACAGCCTGTGCTGTGAGGATACTCATCAGGGACTTTACCAAAGTGCTGGTGCTGTACAGCCTCCCTACTTCAAACTAGGATCCAGCCACTGCTTTTGCCCATCCCTTGGAGGTGTGAGCTTCTCCAGCGGGCAGACAGCTGAGTGTGCAGTTACAGCTCCATCTCACAGGGAGCCAGAGCCCCTGCTGTGATCGTCTAGGAAAGGCAGGCAACATTTCTGCGTGTATTTTTTCTCAGCACCTTTCATAACACTCCGTATGAATTGCTTTGTCAGCACTTGGTAGTCCGTGTTACAAAAACCCTCCACATCTGGGGCAGGGAGGGAAGAGGCGGATGGCAGAGTACTGTGTCCTGTGTGGAGTGGTGCAGCTCTGCCATTACTGCTCGTGTAAGGACCGTGCTTTGCTGTGACTAGTTAAAAACATCATGGTAGCTCCTATTCTTTTTTGAAAGAAGATCTTCCAGAGCAGTCTGTAGTCTTGCAGGCTCTCCCTCGGGCTGCCCCATGACTGTCTTAAAGCCAGCCTCTGTGGGCACAGCCCATCCAAACGCTCATCCCTGGACAGCTGGGGTCTGCAGGCTCTCGTGGACTCTGGCGGTCACAGCTTTGCTGCACCCGAGACCTTGATGGCCAGCTTGGAATAGAAAAGGCAGGCTGCTCAGTTTGGAGGGCAGTCCCCAGGCTGCCCTTAACAGAAAGTTCTGGTGGAGTAGACTAGTCTTCATGCATCATGCAGTAAGGAGAGATCTGGGGTGAGGTGAACATTACTGTCTCTGTTACAGCTGGCAGGCTAGGCGCTCGGGTGAACTAGCAACGCCCAGGCAGCATCACGCCACCTGAAATCATCCTTACAGGGAGCCTACAGCAACCTCTGCCTGAAAAAAAATGTCAAGGGGAGCTTCCTTTCCTCAAGGCAAGGATGTTTTCCCTTTCTTGAGTCTCTTCTGCATGACCGCCCATGGCAGGCAGGGTAGCTGGTGGTGTTTGTAGGTGGTGGGTTGACCATGCCTGGACATGAGGTGCCCACCAAAGCCGCTCTATCAGTCCCCTCCCCAGCTGGACAGGGAAGAGAAAATATAACGAAAGGGTTGTGGGTCGAGATAAGGACAGGGAGAGATCACTCACCAATTACCATCACGGGCAAAAAAGACCCAACTTGGGGAAAATTAATTTATTACCAATCAAATCAGAGTAGGAAAAATGAGAAATAAAACCAAATCTTAAAACACCTTCCCCCCACCCCTCCATTCTTACTGGGCTCAACTTCACTCCCGATTTTCTCTACCTCCTCCCCACCAGCAGCACAGGGGGACGGGGAATGGGGCTTGTGGTCAGTTCGTCACATGTTGTCTCTGCCGCTCCTTCCTCTTCAGGGGCAGGACTCATCACACTCTTCCCCTGCTCCACCGTGGGGTCCCTCCCATGGGAGACAGTCCTCCATGAACTTCTCCAATGTGAGTTCTTCCCACGGGCTGCAGTTCTTCACAAACTGCTCTGGTGTGGGTCCTTTCCATGGGCTGCAGTCCTTCAGGAACAGACTGCTCCAGCATAGGCTCCTCTCTCTGCAGGTCCACAGATCCTGCCAGGAGCCTGCTCCAGCACAGGCTTCCCATGGGGTCACAGCCTCCTTTGGGCACCCACCTGCTCCGGCGTGGGGTCCTCCACATGCTGCAGGTGGATATCTGCTCCGCCATGGACCTCCATGACTGCAGGGGGACAGCCTGCCTCACCATGGTCTTCCCCATGGGCTGCAGGGGAATCTCTGCTCCAGCACCTGGAGCACCTCCTCCGCCTCCTTCTTCACTGACCTTGGTGTCTGTAGGGCTGTTTCTCTTACATGTTCTCACTCCTCTCTCCAGCTGCAATCGTGTAGTTTCCACATGCACCACCACATGCCCCCCTTAAATGTGTTATCCCTGAGGTGCTACCACCATTTCTGATGGGCTCGGCCTTGGCCAGCAGCATGTCCATCTTGGAGGTGGCTGGCATTGGCTCTGTTGAACATAAGGGAAGCTTCTAGCAGCTTCTCACAGAATCCACCCCTGTAGTCCCCGCTGCTACCAAAACCTTGCCATGCAAACCCAATATAACCTGTCATCCTGTTACTCGCATATCTAGGGGGGGATAGTGCAGTACCCTCAAGCAAATAGAACCCCTTAACATGGTTTAGTTTTATTTTTTAAAAAAAGGAATTGAGTAGCAATAAGCTCAGGCTGTTATCCCAGGAACAGTGGGTAAGTGACTAAAGAAATGCAACAAGTCAAGGAAAATGTGTGGGCTGCAATGCATGATAGCTTTTACTGATCCCAGCGTCAGGATGACTCACTGTGAGATGGTGTGAGGACAGATCTGCAGAGGGCTAATAAATCTGTTAGGCAAGCAGGGAACACCTGAAGGTGGAGTTTTCACTAAACTGCTTAGGAGAGACAACATACTTCCAGAGATCGCATGCAAGAAAATAGAGACACAGAGGAGCGACTGCTGCTGGCAGCTGTTACAGCCAGAAGCTGTGTTCCCTCTCAGGGCAAGGTCACTCCGTGGGCTTCAGTCCTTCAGGAAATATTCCCCCCCCC